>JAZGVQ010000057.1:0-17820 GCA_037356215.1 Thalassiosira gravida | reverse complement strand
TGTTGATCCGGTCCTCAACCTCGTGCAATGGGTGACGGAGACGTCCTCGCCCAACGATGTGCCCGCGCCCACTCCATCGCCATCAACCCCGACGACTTCATAGGATGGAAGGATTGCGTCAAGACCGGCAATAATGATTCCTCCTCCAGCCTCTCCGACAACGACAGCTTCCACCGCGATCCGTCCGACGATCACGACCGCGCTACCGACAACGGCAGCAGGGCCCAGCGCGGACGGAACGAACACAACGACGGCACCCCCACCCCCGTGAGGATGAATAAGGCAACGTTGAATTCGATGCGATCGAGTGCCACGGTCGAACCGACGAGACGCAAGCTGGGGTATGCCGACCAGCACATCGACAGCGAGGCGGACATGGTACACGCCAAGGCGGCCGAGGCGCTGGTTCGCGTCATCGAAATGAAGGAGTTGGACTTCGAACACGTCCTGGCCAAGTTGGAATCCTACTCGGAAGAGAAGCGACGAGGGAGCGCCTCCTCACGCCCGAGGTCCGCCGCGGCCAGTTTCCGAAACAAGGAGAATCGAAATCGGAATACCATCGCGTTACCGATCGGGGGAGGGTCCGCGATGAGCTCCAACGCCGTGCGGAACAATCCCGTGGACATCGACGATTACGGCAGCGACGACCAATCCACGTTGAGCGAACAGTCCAACCTCTCCACCGTCAGCGCGAACCACCGTCGCATCGCGCGGAATTCGGTCAAGCTCGCGAGTCACATCATGCTCACCCCGCAGGAAAAGTCGTCGGAACGAGTCGGCGTTCCGCTCAAGAACGATCCGGAGTTCAGTTTGTACTTTCGAATGCTGCGGTACGGGTTTACCATGGGAGCGGTCCGCGCGGCGTTGCAGAGGGACGGCATGCCGGACATCACGAGGCTGGATCCCGACAAGCCGATACACGGCCAGAAGGTGCCGAAGGTGGGATCCAACAGGGAGGATTTGGTGGCGGAAAATCGCAATAACAACGCCTCCGCGTCGACGACGACGACGAGGAGGAGGAGAGGCTCCGTCCGGATCGAGGGGTTGGAATTCGGGGAGAACGGATTGACGGATGCGGGATGGGAGAGCGCGTTGGAATCGGCGCGGAAGGCGCTGCCGGGGGGAGGAATCGATCGCCGACGGAGCGCCGGCAGCGTGGTGCTGAGCGCGCAGAAGAATCCCGGGGTCCGATCCGCGTCCTATCAAATGAGTTCCCTGTCGCCGGGGGCCTCCTTTTCGATCGGGAGGAAGGGCGTCAACAACAACAACAAAAACAACAACTACGCGCCAAGCGACGCAAGCGGCGAGACCCAAAGCGATGTCGGCAGCTCGACGAGCAATTTGAGCAGCACCCCCCCTCTGGCTCCAGTCGAACGTCGAGCGGGGCATCGTCGAGGGATGGCTGCGAAAGCGCACCCGCCGCGGTCGATGGGTCCGACGATGGTACCTATTGGACTCCACGGGGATCTACTACAGTCACAGCCCTCCCAGCATTTCTTCTTCCGCCATGTCGTCCAAGAAGTTCGTCAAGCTCGTCGACGCGCGGACGTTGGCCGCGAAGAACGTGAGGATCAACCCCGCGGCGTTCGAGGTGTGGCATCCGTCCCAGAACCGTGCCATGGCCGCCCTCAGGGCGACGAACGCTAACGAGGCGCAGCAGTGGGTGGACGCGATCAATCACGCGTGCGAACGGCAGAGGTTCGTGGACGAGGTGGTGGTGGGGAGCGTCGCGCTGGAAAATCTGGTGAAGAATACCGTGGATAAGATCAATAGGCAGACGGGACACAATCCTTTCTTTGAGGAGGAGCCGCCTCCTCTCGCCCATCCGCCGGCTTTTTCGTTGTATCAGACCACAACTACCGTCTTTCATTTCCATTGGGATCCAACTTTGAATCATAACCCTCTATTTTTACTATTAGAGAGGTATTGAGTCGCAGGTTTATTTGGTAGAAAGGGCTCATAAATTCTGAAATCAGTCAATGCAAAGTCAATATTGTTATTATTTGTAGATGGTGCATCAATTCCAGGATTAATAAAAGTGTCCATATGACTATACAGCAATTTGACACTTGGCTCATAATTTTTTAAATTCAGGTATACCATCATCAATTTTGATATTGTTATTCAATCTATCAATTCACAAATATTATCATATCTGTGTTTCAATGGTGTCTCTTATGATTACACCTGTGTGAGATAAATTTCCAATGCATTTTATTCAAGTTGACTTGATTGAGAAGGTGGACGATGGAATAGTCCCTATGTTTTTCGTAAGTACATCAAGCAGTTTTCATGTTATTATTTGTTTCTAGTTTCTTATTCGTTTTTGCTGACATAATAAAAAGTATAAAATGCTAACATCTCTATTCTTTGCTCAACCATGATAGTGATCTGTCTCATATTCTGTCTTGTATTTGTGTATTCGTTTGTAGGTAGGTCCAGGGGTAATAGGTGAGAATTTCGTCAAAAAAAAATTTTGTTACATCCCTGGTCGGCCATTTTGGTCTTTGTAGGGAGGTACACAGTCAATAGGTGGGTATTCCGCCGAAATCCATTAACCTTAAGATATTGGTACCCTTTTTTGTTTGTTGGGATAAAATTACTTGAGCAACTGGTAGAGCTTTTCGAATATTACCATTTGCAAATTGAATTGCCTACCTACCTATCCAAAGTAAGCAGGAGTACGAGAAAAAATTACTCATCTCATAATTTTATTCTTGTCTCCAAAATGTATCATGGAATGGTCTCATAAATTTAAAATGCAGTAAGTGGAAAGTTAATATTGTTATCATTCATAGATGGTGTATTTAAATTTTTCCCCATCAATGCCAATGGGAACCCAGTGGTATTTATTACAGTATATGTTTACTACCAGTGAATCATTGAGCCTTGGTCAATTCCATAGTTTGTGTCATAAATTTCAAAATCAGTCAGTGGAAAGTCATTTTCGTTATTATTTGCAGATGGTGCATCATTTTCAGGACTAATAAAAGTGTCCATGTGACAAAACAGCAATTTAAGAATTGGCTCATAATTTTACCAAATCAGATATTACGACTGTACTCCAATTTTATTTCCCGATCAGTGCAATTGGGACCCAACCTTGAATCATTGCCCTATATGATTACTACTAATGAGGTAATGAGTCTTTGGTTTATATCATGGAAAGGGCTCATTAATTTCAGAAGCAGTGAGTGGAAAGTTAATATTGTTATTATTCATAGATGGTGTATCTAAATATCTTTTTCCATCAATGCCATTGGGACCTTAGTGGTATTTATTACTGTATATGTTTACTACCAGTGAATCATTGAGCCTAGGTCAATTCCATAGGTTGTGTCATAAATTTCAAAATCAGTCAGTGGAAAGTCAATTTTGTTATTATTCTCAGATGGTGCATCAATTTCAGTACTAATAAAAGGGTCCATGTGACAAAACAAGAAATTAATGCTTGGCTCATAATTTTATCATATCAGATATACTATCATAAATTTTGGTAATATTGTTCAATATATCAATTGAGAAATCCGTTGATACACAGATATGTAAATATTTCCTAACTTGCATATCTGTGTATCAACGGTTTTCTTATGATTACACCTCTATGAGATAAGTTTTCGATGCATCTTATTCAAGTCAAATTTTATTGAATCTGTGTATGATGGAATCATTTCTATGTTTTTGTAATTACATTAATTGGTTATTGTCATGTTACTATATTTCTTGTCACTTTAATATTCATATTTTAGCTGGCAAATGTAATAATGACTGTACTACATAAACTATCTTTTCATCAATGTGACGGGGAGTTAACTTTGAATCATCACCCTCCATTTTTACTATTAAGGATGTATTGAATCATGATTTTAATGGTAGAGAGTGGTTATAAATTTTAAAATCAGTCAGTTGAAAGTCAATATTTGTTATTATTTTGTAGAATTTGCGCCACATTTTCAAGGATTAAAAAATGAGTGCATATTGACTATCCAGCTATTTGGGTCATAATTTATTCAAATCAGTTACGTCATTATCAAATTTTATATTGTTTTTCAATATTTCAAATTGGACATGTTTCATATCCGTGCTTCAATGAAATTTTTCATCGTTTTCTAAAGTGTTTGTTAAATTCTCATAAGTTTTATTCAACCCAATTTTTTGAAAAGTAAGGGGTAGGGTTAGGGTTAGGGTTAGTAACAATCCTAAAACCATGGTCTGTGGGGCAACACTTAGGAGCTTCCCATTACATTGTTCCCACAAAAGTGTCTAATGTGTGGTGCACATGACATCATGAAAATGAGAGAGTACCAATTAATGCAACGGGGTAAATAGCAAAGCCTTCGATGTCGGTTTTATGAGGAGGACAGTTTGGATGTTTCATATCGTAACATTGGGTGAGGGGGGAAATTAGATATCCCTACATGTTGGTGAATGTAGTGTGTGGCATGCTGTAATATGATAGCAAAATGTTGAATGTAATAAATTAGTTAGAGCGAACATCCCACAAAAATATTGTATTTCAAAATTTGGTACAAATCCTACATACAGCCTGGGTACTGATTCCACAATACACACTATAGGCCTTGATTGAAAAACTATTTTATTTGATATTTTCAACGAGGCATTTAGATATAAATTTACTTTTTACCAGAAGATAAAGATAGATAGAGTCAGTATGGTAAGTTTGACTGTTATCAAAAGTCAATGTCTCATACCGATACCTGGCTATGGATTTCTATTTACCCATCTCATAATTCTATAAATTTGTCGGAGATGATACTCAACTTATTTAACTTATGTATCACAAACAGATTTAATACATTCGTGATTTCAACGTCCGCCGAAAAACATTAACCTTGTTTAATAGGCACACCCACCTTGTCTCATTAGGGATAAAACTGGTATTGTAACTGAAAGAGGAATCCCAATATTGTCATTCCGAAATTTATGTCCTTCTTCTTATCGAAAGTAAGTAGGAGTACGGTTTAATACATTCATTGTCTCAGGTACAGGTTTAATACATTCAACGTCCGCCCAAAACCATTAACCTTGTTGAATAGGCACACCCACCTTGTCTCATTAGGGATAAAATTAGTATTGTAACTGACAGAGGAATCCCAATATTGTCATTTCGAAATTTATGTGCCTCCTTCTTATCAAAAGTAAGTAGGAGTACGGTTTAATACATTCATGTTCCGCCAAAAAACATTAACCTTGTTGAATAGGCACACCCACTTTGTCTCCTTAGGGATAAAATAGGTATTGTAACTGTCAGAGGAATCCCAATATTGTCATCCGGAAATTTGATACGTTCCCACTTATCGAAAGTAAGTAGGAGTACGGTTTATTGCATTCGTGTTCCGCCAAAAAACATTAACCTTGTTGAATAGGCACACACACCTTGTCTCATTAGTGATAAAATTAGGATGTTAACTGACAGAAGAATCCCAATATTGTCATTCCGAAATTTATGTTGCGTCCTAATTATCGAAAGTAAGTAGTCTGTTGGAGATAATACTCAACTTAATTATCTCATTACCGATCTCATAATTCTACTATTTTGTCGGAAAGGAGACTCAACTTACCGAGCTTATGTCTCAGGTACAGGTTTAATACGTTCAACGTCCGCCCAAAATTATTAACCTTGTTGAATAGGCACACCCACCTTGTCTCATTAGGGATAAAAGTTTCGGGATAAAATTAGTATTGTAACTGATAGATGAATGGACAAAATTAGGATGGTAACTGTTAGAGGAATTCTAAAAATTGTAATTCTAAAATAAGGAATGACACATCCATTAATCCGAGTTTCGTTCTGTTGAATATTTTTAGTTGCGAAACTGGATTGGGATTCTCGTTGTCATAATTTGTTACTCATTTCTGTTCCACGTACTTTATAGTTCGGGAACACTAGAAACTCACTTCACACGTATTTGACATCACAAGAATAGAAATCTTTCATGGCGAGAACGGCAACTGTTCCTCGGGGATCATCTCCTCGTTCAGTAGAATCCGTGTACAAGTGTAGGAGCAGCAGAGCATGCTGTTTACTCCTACATGGCAATGTTACCTCCGAGAAAAACTTCCAAGGGTATAACCCCATTATGAATATGCCTGTGAACGTGCGTGAAAATTTAGTAATCGGCAAGTTTTGTGCCCATGACAAGTCCAGCAACCTTCTCCTGCAAATGGTTGCATGTGATAAACCTGGCACCAATCCTTGTGGTGAAGGAGGATCGTATACAGGAGTCCTTTCATCCTTTTCAGAATCATGTGTTGATGGCTCTATCGAGATCCGTACTACGTTCAGCATGTCCAATGAACTAATACTCTATGCGGCTCCAATTACTCCTGATATTCTCCGTTCAGCAATTCGTTGGGTAAAAAAAGGAGAGGTTGAGAACAACGACAATCAATCCCACCAATTGGACGTTCTATTTACTGAATACGTCAATGCATTAACTCAAGCCAACATTCCCAACGGCACATGGGAAGTTCTGAGTGAATTCATAAGGGATCGGGAATGGACTGGCAAACTTTGGGGGGGTGAACCCGTCAAATTCTTATCGTCGGTACTCAGTTCGGGGGCTGATGAAAACGAAAAGGCCCGCCTTCTGCGTCGATACTTAGTGTCAAATGTATGTTGGCAAACTAAGGTTGCCGTATTTCCTACAGATAGCCTTCACAGGTTTGCAACACTCGACATGGTGGTAAATGATCAAGTGCCAGAGAATGTACCGGAGGAGATTAAATCGAAGTTTCATCAATTTGTTAAGGGTCTTCCGGTTAGAGAATGTGAGGGAGAAAGAATTATTACATCGGAAATATTGGACCCAGTTCTGGCTATCAACCTTGTCGCACCGGCAATTATCGACAACGACTTTCTCCTATCCATGAAATGTTCTTCAGCGTCGTCCCAACGTTTTCATGCCTCCTCTACGCCACATAATGCCATGAATCTGCTCGCAATTGGTCTGGACCAAGTCGTCAAAAATGTTTTTAACGGAACTGACCTCTATCATCTTTGGGTTGATGAAAATCAAACTCATGGGCTACTCCGCGTACTTCAGAATCTCGATAGAGATACTAGAGACCTCAAGTCGGACTTCATTCAAATTTTGACGGGAGATGGGCTGCTTCAAGATCGTGTGACTACAGACACATTAGACGAATTCTTCGATTTAGGCCAACCATTCAATCATCAGCTGAGGAGGTTCTCCGATATATATATCCACTATTGGATCATCGCAATGACAACAAAGTTTCACGCCCAGCTTAAAGAATTTGTTTCCCATGCCCCAGGGTTAAGTAATGTGGTATTGGGAATTAATCTCCAGAAGGTATCGGAAATGGATTTGGATTCACTATTGTCAATGTTTCCAATGAAGAAATTAGTAAAATCTGAAAGCATGGTGTACAGCCTCGAAGTGGTTAAGGCTACATTAGAATTACTTCTACCGGAAAAAGAAACGAAAACCGACCCCATCAACGGCAATGTCTACGAAAATAAGGAATGTACTGCGCAAGAGAACGATTTCATTCGGACGTTATTTTTCGCCTGCCTTTCGAAGGAGAGTTTTTCATCAATTGCGAATTTCGCATCTTGTCGAGTACCATCAAGTTCAGTTGTAGAACAACAAGGGCCACCAAGTGTCGAAGATGCATCGAGAACAGTGAGGATATGTTTGTTAATCGTATCCACCATATCTGACTTCAGCCATCAGTTATGGCGGGGAGGTTACTTTGACAGCAAAACTCATAAGGGCAGTCAGTGTAATAAGATGAGCGTTGAATCATCGTACGCGATGGTACTTTTGAGTGCCATTAAGCATACCTACGAATATGCATTGATGATGGGGGTCAATCCAGTTCTGGGACAAGATCGTCCCTTCACCGACCAAGAAGCAGCAGAAGTTAGGGTTGTTACTGATCCCAATAAGTGGAGATTTGGCGAAAGAGCATTGAAGGATCCAATCATTATGTTTGCGCTTGATTTCTTCTGCCAAATGATGAAACACAATCGGGGGGCACCAGAGGATAAAAAGAAGTCCGAATACAAAACTTACGCAGCTGAAATGCTAGATAGGTCCATCAGATTTGACATTCCGCTTGACAATCTAACTGTCGTGAATCCCGACAGTGATAAAACCAGGATTTGGTTAGGACAATTATCCAAGGGAGAAAAAGCAAACTTATCAATGGAAATCAATCTATCCAATGCTAACCTTGCAGGGGTGGACCTCAAGCCGAAGGTGTCCCTTGTTGAAGTAATTGGAAATGGAGAGGACCCTAAATATTCGACCCATCGTCCATGTCAACATTGGAAGAATTTCACGTCTTGTAAGCATCTGTGGAATCACCTCAAGCAAATCAAACCATCAGAAGATGCCGCCAAATCTAATGCCAATCACGATAGGACAAAAAATCCCGTTGCCCTACCCGCGCCGGGCGATGTGCAGCGGAAGGGAGTGGAAGAGTTGGGGGAGAGAGTGCGAGATGAAGCTGTGCCCGCCCCCCAGAAGAATAATACGAATGAGAACTCAATTGTTGAGGAGGGGGGTTCTGAGCCGAATTCCGTGCCGGACAATGAAGATGGATTAAGCACCAATAATGCGAAGGACAACAAGGAATCCAAAATTGATGCGCCTACTAAACCCAAACCGAAAGTTGCCAGATTATCGGTAAATAAAATATTCAAGACTAATATTCTGGCGGTCGGTAAAGGCATTATTGGCAATCTGACAACATATCCGGAAACTGTCGAAGAACTTCGCCCAGACCAGGTGACTGCGTTGGCTCAGGGCGCCCTTGAGATGCTGAAGTGCCACTCCAAGCTAGAACATGTCAAACAACAAGGCAAACAGCGAAGACTCTCAGCGACTGAACAAAATGGTAAGAATCCGTATATACTTGACCAAGCGGCTTGTAATGACAGAGACGGAACAATCGATCTAGATGAGAATCCTCGCAACAGTAATGATTACGAACGTACTTCAGCCGACGACGAAGAATTATCTCAGGGATATGACCCAAATTGGAGGGCCGCGTATGGTAAAGAAGAATATCTCCCAGACATTTCTAATTTTCATATTGATGTAACTGACCCATTCATTTTCGAATTTACACTAAAAAAACAGATGAACAAGATGGGGAGACCCGTACAACCCTAACAGATGAACCAGTTGGGGAGACGAATAAACGCAAGGGTGTTAGGATTAAAATCAGTTATAGTAAAAAACGAAAAAAACTCAATGATCCATCATCGGACGAGAACGACAAAGATGAAGAGTCGTTAGTGTCTGAAAATCCATTTGGGAATGGTGATGATAAATCGAACAGTGGAATGAATAATTCAGAGGATGGTGGACCTGACAAATCAAAAGGAAATAAGGGGCCATCAGATACTGAGAGTAGTGATGATGAAGATGATGATGACGATGACTCAGAACCTAATGATCAAAGCATCTCGAAAAGCGAAGTTCCGGAATTTGGTAATTCTGATGGTGGAGATGATGATGACATTGCCCACGAAGATAATGATCAAAGTGTTTCGAAAAGCGGAGGCAAAGAGGCTATTGATCCCGTGGCTAATCCGGAGTCTGATGACGGAGGCAAAGAGGCTATTGATCCCGTGGCTAATCCGGAGTCTGATGATAATGAAACATCGGACGCTGTCTCGACTGATGAAAATGATATTTCCAATGGAAACCAATATCATCCAAATCAACAAGTGCCAGAAACAGGAGCCAATGGAGATGGAACTGATTTCCCACCGACATTTTTCGATGGAATTCCAGAATTAGCTGACAACCACGATGACAACGCCATAGTTGGGGATACAAACGCGCGATTATCTGAAAGTTTGTTTCAAATCGGGGAGTTTATGGACGAGCAGAAAGAGAAAGAAGATAATGAAGATACTAGGGAACAATAATATGATTAAGATTTTATTTGTGACGACTCATAATTATCGAATCATAATTATAATCATGACAAAGGTGGATTTGAATCGAACACAACAAGAAGCAAAGGCTTTCATAACCATTCCCTTTGCTCACAGTCTCCGATATGAATACATAGGCAAAGGGGGTAGAGGGTTGAGTGCAGGGGAACAGATATTTTTAATCGATGATGTGGCGGTTCCACATTTTCACCACCCTTTGACATTACATGGAACCAAAACCAAAAAATCACGACCTCGTGTTCAACTCACAGAAGAACACTCCAAAATGTTAGACTTGTATGTCATAAACGAAAGATCACGGGAGTCAACAACCATTGTATTCCCCAATGGTCGAGTAAACTATGTGTTCATTGCGCGCAAAAATAGTCAGTGTAGATCACTCCGTCGTCTTCACGGTCATATGGAGGCAATATCATCTGAGTTAGACAGGTTTTTGTCAAGATTGAACAAGAGATGCTTGTGTAAAGATGATCTTGGGGGCGGACGATACATTGTGTCTGGTTTTGGCACCATGGGAAAAAATGTCGCAAAAAATATCCGTCCACCAAATCAACCTGCATTGAGGCAGTCCCTCAAATTTGCAGAACACATGGAATTGTCAAAGATTGTTGGTGGCATATTGTCACACATCGCTGATTGTTTCCGAATTCACTGTAGCGAGGTGTTGACGAAGAATCAATTTTTACTGACCTTGTTGAAAAGCATGGCTTGGCCCCCATTACAATTCCAAGGGGAGCTTAATCAATGGATGTCGTCCCAATACATTATAAGACGGTGGGGTTCTCGAACGAAGGATGATTGGCCAGGAGAGAAGTCAGTTGTAGCACTACATACGGATAGAGGTGATATAGACAGTTATAATTTCAACTGTTACACCAGCGGGGGGGGCATCCGTAATAAAGGGGGGCCAGTGGCAAACTCTGACCTTGCTGTGTTTCAAAACTCCACTGGTGGTGCGGGATATCGTGTGAAGACTTGCATTGAGGATACGGTTGTAGTCGTTGTGATGAATAGCCACAATCAGCTTCATGGTTGTATAAAAAATGAAGACAATATTGTGGAGGAAAGTCAAACCTGGACCACTAGGATTATCCCATATATTCCTACAGGAGTATATCAATGGAAGATTCGTCACCCAGATGGTGTCCCCTTCATGGACATACCTTAGTTGGAACGGTAGCCTTAAAATTTTTGAAACATGTTAATCAGGACGAACTGGTGACCCTTCCGCCAAAAAACGTTATCCCTAAGATTTCGGACAACTTTTACTTATCACTAGGGGATAAAATAAGTAAGGTAACTTATAGAGGACTTCCAATATTACCATTCAGTTCTTGATGTGCCTACCCACCGACCTATCGATAGTAAGTAGGAGTACCTATATAATAAAAAGTTACCGTTCCCAAAAATTTGATGCAATGTTGTCCATACATTTAAGTTAGTGGAATGATACGTAGTTTCATCCATTGCTATGGTTAGGATTAGGTAGGGTAATTTTTCTCATGTCAAGATTGTATCGTATTTGCCTAAAATTGTCGGCTTAAAAGTAATTAATAGTATCACAAGTTTATAATTATAATTTTATACTCTTTGGTCATAAATTATCCATCAAGATTGGCAACTCTCATAGATGACTGAGGACACATTTGTAAACATGGGTTCAAATGTTTTAAAAATCATTACTGATCAGTGCTCCCGGTTAGCAGAATCAACCAAGTCACACTGGTTGAAAGAAAGCGATCACCACAATCGTTATTCGTCAACTTCGATGTCATCAATTATTTCAACAGTATTGAATCAAGTGAAGGACAAATTTTGGGAAGATGTTGGCGTTAACAAACCCCTTCTGAACAACAATAAATTCCCCAAACTCTTTGAAAAGTCCCATGCACTAGCCCAGTTGTTAGTGTGGTCGTGCTTTGAACAGTCAGCGTTTACTAATATCATCGAATGCTTGACGTATGGAAATGAAAATTGGACGATGTCCAAAAATGTCGGTCCGTTGGAGTGGATACTTGCTTTTGTCACAAGCATCAGGTTATCTGTTCACTATTCGTGCCTGAAATATGCGGCAAGTAATGATTTGGGTAGTTCGAATGACAATACAGAAGATATAACTACGATTGAAATGTGCTGCGTGACCATGGCGGTGGCTCATTCAGCTTCACTGTTTCGTATCATCAATGAACACTCTCCAATGAAATTAGTCATCCGGTATGTCGAATATCTTACTTCTGACCCCACAAAACATGCCAAGTTGATACACACCAAGGTCCCGGAACTACAAAAATTTGGCATCGAGGAATCGAGGACGGCCATTGTATATTCCATCTTGGTATGGTACCAACATTTTACAATTATGCCATTAGTGTATCAACTATTGAAATTGCCGGAAGTAAAAGAAATATTGATAGCCATCAATACTGTTCTTCGTGATCGAAGTGGCACGCCTTGGTCAGACGTGTGTAATGCGCAACTTCAACCCAAGGCTGTGAGTGCATTATCTCTCTGGGATATTCAGAATACTACTGTGATACAGCAGTACCAGTTAATTCTTTTTGTTAGTTTCGCATATGATCTAACACGCATACATAATCCCCGGAAAATCCCATCATACGGGGAGCAATGTGTCATGAAAATATTTTCAATCGGGAAGTGCGGTGAAATCTCCAACGTCAAAGATATTGCCAAAAAAGTCGTCGCACTAGACCCAGTGTATTTCGTACATTTCTTTATTCAGGAAGTCGCAGGATCATCGGCGAAGAGACGATTTCATATTCCACCCGACGATGTATGGGAAATTTACTTTCCACGCGTTTCATTTAATATCACAACCCAATCAATGTCAGGTGTAAAGCCATCCACTGACAATCACAAGACACCCTCCGCCGGAAACAAATCCCCTGGAATGATAAACCAAAAAAAGAGGAAGTCCAGTTCATTGAAGAGTTTACCCAAAAACGCTTCCGAGGGAAACGTTGGTGTTGCCAACGAGAAAGTAAGGTCAATTGAAAAAAGGAACGAACCCGATGGAAACGAAGTAGTGGTGGAAGATATCTCTGCGGAAATTCAAAACGGACACTTTTCGTAAAACTCAGGTGGGTGGCAATACTACCCAAAATTGTATTCGATAGGAAGTCATTTGTAGGGGATATGATGTGTGTTTCGATTTCAGTATTATTCTGTCGAGTATGGGCGTAATGATAGGGGGTTGAAACCTTGTTTAAACTTAAGATTAGGGTTAGCCTAACCAACCCTCATAACGAATTACAATGTGTAATTGATTTGTCTACACTATTAGTAAAAAAACTGCAACAAGGGGCTGACGCGCAATAGACATGGCTGGTTAGATTGCCTTACACCCCACCGGAAATTGAGTTTGAGGCCACTTCAGGCAGTCTGAAACTCTTAAGCTGAAGACCAACCTCAGCGCAATGCCCAAGGCATTGCGCTTCATTTTTTTTTCAATCTAAATGTCCGTGCGGCAAGCACCCTCATTCTTCTCGAGAGAGGAAAAAACCCAAAGAGGCTCGTATAAGAGGAGGTGTCTCTTGTCAAAATCTAAAGTCATGATGTTTAAAAGTAAGAGACGTGTACCCACGTACATATGTATGTAGAACATAGATAGTGGATGAGAAGCTCATTTCCCCCCAAATATTTGACGACGACGACGACGACGACTACGATGATGACGATGACGACAATTATCCCTTGAAGAGCCCTGTCCCAGCCACGTCTGATAATGATCCAACAGAGGGCATAATATTATCATCCCCCCTGCAACAATAATATTTTATATCACATTCATTTTATTCTATCTCATCTTCATTGTAGACTAGTTAGTGCACTTGTGCCACAGGTGTACCAATGTTTATTATTAACCAGTGGTATGATACACAAGTACGATGTCTCAATCCTAAACATATACTTAACTCATTCCAGACCCAGTTTGCTGCTAAACAGTACTGGATGGTGATATCAATCTCTTTTATGGACAGCACATGTGGTTAACAAGGCATAGAATCATGTTTTCATAACAGATTATATTGTTAAAAAGTGGCTTTGTTAAATATTATCGGATAACAAACCATTGTCCCATGAGCACGAACAACACAAATGGACATGTACTCCTCTCATAAATTTCCAAGCAGGACAATAGCAAAGTGATTTCATGGTCGAACAGTGTATTGTAAAAAAAGTGCATCTCGTAACATAACACAAAACATTTCTGATCCTTTGATTGATTGCATCGTTGTTGAATGGTACACCTATCAATTTTGAGCACGAGCATCAAAAAGGTATGTCACTCTTCTCATAAATATCTAATCAGGACAATCGCAAAGTGATTTCATCGTCCGACGGTGTAATGTACGTAATAAAATTGCATCTCATATCATAACACAAAACATTTCCGATTATTTCGTTGATGGCATCTTTGTTGAATTCTATGTATATCCATATAAAGTAACATGGGATCCCAAGGGCAAGTAGTATCTCCTTTCGAAGATCGGCCCAACCAAATTGAAACAGACGATCACAATTCGAACCCTAGCTCCACCGCTATGGTCAAGACAAAGAAAAAAGATAAAAATCGTGTTGACATCATGTCATTTGATAGTGAACGAACTGTTCTAACCAGTTTGTTTGCCATGAGAGTTCTGATTAGTGGGTGGAACCGCTGGTCAACAGGTAAAACAGCTCTAGTAGCAGGGGACACTCTAAAACGAATTTCGCAATGGTACAATGTCACACTGAAAGAAATGACTCGTGTAATGACATCCGATCACAACCCCCCCAAGTTTGCACGATATGTGTTAAGGCTCAAAAGAGCTGACTGTTACTCTAAAAATCCAAGTGGGGTGCACATTTGCCTGCTTACGTCTGCCTCCATGCACTTGTTGGATAAATGTTCTATGGGGCTAGGTCCTTTGACACATAATAAGATGTTGCGTTGGGGTGAATTGTTGCGTTTAACAAGGGACAGCAGTTTGTTCATGGATGCACCAAGTATGGCAAAAACAGAATTCATTACTACGTATGATGATTTGGAAAAATTAAACCAACAAAACTCCTCATACTTCAAGGACCACCCCGACCTCAATTCTGAGGAGCATCCCTTCCTCAACGTTGAATCGTTATTTATCCAAATTGCACACATGGTTTGGTTTTACTCCAAGACGCATGGGTACGACAGTCTTCCTCACTATCACCCTTTTTGGACTTTCGACCGCGTCAAGATGAGGAGATGGGAAAATTATTCTGGCGAGTTATTCACAAACGTATTTGAGTTGACCAACCACGGACTGGACGCGACATTTGATGGTGTCATGGAGCCAACAACAATTGCAAATATTCAGTTGCCATACGACAGTCTAAAGTTCGAAATTACTGCCCAACTTCCATCTCTGTCCGATTTGCACAAAGAAATCATTCAAAGTCTAGTTGGAGAGACTAATAAAATCTCGGAGGAATACGATAACAGTCGTCATCTTTGGTATTCTGAATCAAGGAGGGCAATTAAATATTTCAATCAAGCTGTAGAATTGAACGAACAGGTTACCGATCGCAGTTACGATGCAGAGAAATATAGAAGGCACTATCGTAAAAAACACCCAGGTTCCAGAGTCAAACATCCTACTGAATTCCAGAGGGATGCCTTCCTTATGGGTGCTAATTCATACCACAAAGGATTGCCTTATAGGGAGCCAAGACGTACTAGAATGAGGTCACGTCCGACATTCATAATTGGCAGGACACACGTGGCTTATGTTTGACGTTATCAATTGGATACATGGATTATGGATTGCACTTTGTCTAATGTATGGTAAGTGACCATCATGCAGTGGTAAATATAGCAATGAAGGGGAGGGAGGAGTTAAGTTAGATGTCTGGGGTCCACGTTGCATGTAGGGACTCGCAAGTTCCAAAGGGAAAAAACAGTTTGGCGTAGATTGGTTAGATTTTTGTAACAATATCACAGTGGAAAGGTGATAACAATGTAATGATGAAAGTGTTTAATGGGTTCACAATATTTTAAATGTCCAATTGTAGTTTCTTGGGAGAAGACTCATTAAAGTCAATTTGGTCTACCACCAAAAAATTGCACCAAAAAATTGGTACAAAATATCCGCACCCCCCCTGTACAAATTCCAGATAACCAACGATAGGCATCAAGTAAAAAACCATTGTACTGAGTATTTCAAACGAGGCATTTCCAATTCAATCTCATTTTGTCCCAAAAAATAAAGTCACTATCATAAGTTCAACTCTTATCATTGATCAATGACTGAATCCAATGAATGCATAGATTTGAAAGTAGGTAACAGTGTAAGGACAGTTTGGATATTTCGTATCATAATAATTTTGGGTGAGTAATTTTCCAAATAACCTTAACCTTAAGAAATTGGTCAAACCTCTTTTTGTGTCATTAGGGATAAAATTACTTGAGCAACTGATGGAGGAATTTGAATATTATCATTTGTAAATTGATTTGCCTTTCTACCTATCCAAAGTAAGCAGGTGTATCAGCGAAAAAATACTCATATCATAATTTTATTCTTGTCTCCAAAATGACACTCAACTTTCACAAATAATGTCTCACGCACAGGATTAATAGGTGAGCATTCCGCCAAAAAACGTTAACCTTAAGATATTGATCCACACTTTTTGTTTGTTGGGATAAAATTACTTGATCAACTGATGGAGAAATCCGTTATCTATCATTTGCAAATCGATTTCCTAACTATCTACCCAAAGTGAGCAGGAGTAACACGAAAAAAATTACCCATCTTATAATTTTATTCTTGTCACCAAAATGATACTCAACTCACTCAATTTATGTCTCAGGTACAGGATTAATAGGTGTGTATTCCGCCAAAAACCATTAACCTTAAGATATTGGTACCCTTTTTTTGTTTGTTGGGATAAAATTACTTGAGCAACTGGTAGAGGTTTTTGAATATTACCATTTGCAAATTCAATTGCCTACCTACCTATCCAAAGTAAGCCGGTGTACGAGAAAAAATTACTCATCTCATAATTTTATTCTTGTCTCCAAAATGATACTCAACTTACTCAATTTATGTCTCAGGTACAGGATTAATAGGTGTGTATTCCGCCAAAAACCATCCTATCCAAAGTAAGCAGGAGTACGAGAAACAAATTACTCATATCATAATTTTATTCTAGTCTCCAAAATGACACTCAACTTACTCAATTTATGTCTCAGGTACAGGTTTAATATGTGAGCATTCTGCCGAAAACCATTAACCTTAAGATATTGGTCTACCTTTTTTTGTTTGTTGGGATAAAATTACTTGAGCAACTGGTAAAGGTTTTCGAATATTACTACTAATGAGGTATTGAGTTATTGGTTTATATCATTGAAAGGGCTCATAAATTTAAAACGCAGTAAGTGGAAAGTTAATATTGTTATTAGTCATATATGGTGGAGTTAAATTTTGTCCCCATCAATGCCAATGGGATCCCAGTGGTATTTATTACTCTATACGTTTACTACCAGTGAATCATTTAGCCTTGGTCAATTCCATAGGTTGTCTCATAAATTTCCAAATCAGTCAGTGGTAAGTCATTTTCATTATTATTTGCGGATGGTGTATCATTTTCAGGACTAATAAAAGTGTCTGTGTGACAAAACAGCAATTTAAGGATTGGCTCATAATTTTACCGAATCAGATATTACAACTGTACTCCAATTTTCATTCCCGATCAGTGCAATTGGGACCCAATCTTGAATCATTGGCCTTAACGATTACTACTAATGAGATATTGAGTCATCAGTTTATATCATGGAAAGGGCTCATAAATTCCAAAAGCAGTAAGTGGAAAGTTAATATTGT
>JAZGVQ010000056.1:0-17835 GCA_037356215.1 Thalassiosira gravida | reverse complement strand
TTTTTGGAATATGATTATAATCACTTAGTAGAGCTTAAGTCTAGAGTTTGAAGGTGATTGGGGTTAATTGAAATTTTTGGTCCTGAGGTAGAATTCCCCCTAGTTCGACCTTTCTGAATATGGTAATCTAGTTTCACTGTCTGGAGGTCAGATAACATGAAATTGATTCCTATTTTAAATTACCAAGAGACAAAATCTCCGCTACGATCCAGGGGCAGGTGCCATGCCATTTGTCTTGATGCAACTAAATTCTCTCAAAAAGAAGCGGTGTTTCTTGAGGTCGAATGGTTTGCGTCGAGGAGGATCATGTCCGTTTACAAAGCCAAGCATCTGCAGAGAGTTGAATATCCAAATGCTTCCCTCCCGGCCGCCAGAGCCACTGTCATTCCAGATACTCTTCAAATATTTGCTTTCTGTGCACCAATGTTTACAAACACATCTCATCATGCGAACATCAGGCGGTTTGTCTGTTTTGGTTCCTACGCAGCCTAAAGCCACAAAGTCGTCACTAGGAGGCACTGGCTCCCATGCATAGAAAGGATTGGCTCCTTGGGTAATACTCCAGACAAGACGGTAACGTGCAGGACGAGGGAGGAATCGATCAAGGATAAATGGTAGCCAGCTGCTCCCTCCGACCCAGCTGCCAGTAGTGTCGGTAATCTCCAAGGTCAATCTAGATGTTCCATCCCTGTTGGGATTGTCATAGCCAGTGCCCCCATAATGGCCTAAATATACATAGGCTCTGTTTGACTTGAAAGTAGATTTATGATCCGCAGGTTCCCATACACTGCCTTTCACACGGCTCATACTCCCTTGGCTTGTCCAAACTTGAGTGAACTTTCCAACTGCTTTCACCTTTATCTTAATGCCAGCAAGAACCGGCGCTGGAATTGCAAGCTTGTGCTTATGGCTTATATCTTTTGGTGGCGGAGGAAGAGGGACTCCGGTGTAACTTCCAACATTTGCTTCACCTTCGGTTTCTTCCCAGCCGACGGCCTGTTTGAATTCTTCCAAGTTGATGAATCCATCTCTGTCCTTATCAACCTCCCTCATAAATTGCCTGAGCAACACTGTATCCAGCTTGAGACCTAGCCAATCCAGTCCAGCCTGGAGTTCGCTTCCTGACAGCATACCATCTCGGTTTTGATCGAAAGCAGCAAATGCATCACGTGCATACATGCCTCGGGACTTGAGAAGAGCTGTGATCCTGCCCACTGCAATGCGGAACTGAAGAACATTGTGTTCATCTTGGACAGAAAAAACCTTCTTAAGTGGAGTGGCATTAGGATCAGTTTGCTTTCTCCTGCGGTTGCTCCTGACTTCCATGAAGAAATGAGATCTTTCATCTGGTACATCATCTTGCAGTGCTCGCTGCAGGACATTGACTTCCTTTGGTGCAAAGTTTACAGCACTATCAATGAAGCGGTAGCATGCTTGGGCTGTAGTTTGTTGGTATGTTTGAGCTTCCTCAAAACCAGCACTGTAGTCAAGGAGTGCTCTCTCTGTGCGCAACGCAACAACTGCATCCATACCAGGGATGAATGGAGTCTTGTGTTGTTCGTGAATCGCCATCCTCATGCACTGCGCCTCTGCCAGAGACATCGCGACGTAGTAGCGCCCAGCCTGAATTTTATATTGTACTTTTTGGCTAAGCAATTGCTTCAACTCATCAAATGAGACTGTACCATTCGGGTCAAGGTTGATATTAGCCAGGAATTTTTCCTTCTCTTTTTCGTCATCACCGATGACATCTACTGCCCGCAGCACCTCCTTCATTTCAGACACTTTAATGCGTTCCATCATCTTGCCATCTGAGTTGGTGAAAGCTCGTTTGAGAGTTCTCTCTTGGGTCGCTGAAAATGATTTCCCTGATGCGGCAACTTCAGTCAACATGGTTTTTGAGGGACAAAATTCCATTATGATGATGACGTTCTTCAACCGGCGGTGAGTTTTGAGACCCCATCCTCGTTCATAATAGTTATTGGACATGTAGAGATAATGTGGGAACTTGATCTGTACTGCTTTCGAAAACAAACTATTCTTCACTGAAAACTCTGATGACGGGAAGAAGTGCTCCTCCCAAGAATGGTCGTGATAATTTTGACCTCTGACCATCATGTCATGCCTTGGAACAGATAATGACCCCACCTTCCATGGTGTGGGAGTTTCACCATCACGCGAATACTTTTTCTTCTTCGCCAACTCCTGAACAACTTCCTCCTCCTCCTCTTCCTCCTCCCTACACAGCATCAAATTATCAATGATGTTAGAAATAACAGAATAGAATGCCGGAAGGCAGACATTGATTGAAAGGCAAAACATAACTCACTCTTCTTCCTCCTCTTCTTCCTCCTCTTCTTGCTCCTGAAGGACCTCTTCTTCACTTACTTCTTCACGTTGCATAACATGGTCACCATCACCATCATCTGCTCCATCATCAGAACTTGTTAGGACACCTTTCCTGGCGATAGTCTCTGAGTTAACAAGGACCATAATGATTTTGTCAACAACTGCCTTGTCATAATCATTCGTTATGAATTCACGGGTCCGCATCACAATATTGGTCAGTGTTTCTGACAAAGGTGTGGGCATCGGGATACTATTCTGTATGTTGAAATCCAACCTCTCTGTCATAACATCTAGGCAACGTTGCAACTTATCCACTCCGACAGATGTCTGAGCGTTTCCTTGAAGCACACTTTGGATTGCGGCGATGTCATCGTTGAAGAGCCGTCTACTCCCATCAAATAGTGCACCTAAATCAGCAGTTAAACTGCCGTGACCCTTGGCAGCAGCGGCAACAGCAGCGATTTCTTTCACGCGCCCCGAAAATGCATATGCTGTGAGTTCTTTATATGCTGCTGTCATAATTCTGAAAGCACGTTTTCTTATTACATTTTCCACACTTTGATGGCTGTTTTAATGCAATAATGGCAGAGGTGAGTCACTCCTTAGATAGCATTATTCGAAGGACAGTAAAGGTTCGACACCATGGTAATTATAGGAAATTTTTGCACTCACCAAAGCAGTCTAAACTGCATGTTTTCTGACTTCATTGCATTCAGAGTGAGCCAAGAGGCAACATGAACAAGAAGATTCTGAGTGACTTGTGTCTGAATCGGTCCCAAGGAAAGCAATCCATTTCCATTAGACTGGCCTGCAAGTTGAGGTTGATTTGAACGAACACCTGAAAGGAGTCGCACATGCTTATTAATACGCTCCATCACTTCCGGGATGATGAACAGCTCAAGAGTTTGGCCTTGTCCAATGCCTCTCATTCTAAATGCTCCTTGTGCATAATCTAAGTGAAAGGAGAATAATGACAAAATTCTGTGAGAAATCTATTTTTGAACATAAAAATGTGCTTGATTTGAGACTAGCTTACCCCTGAAGGTCATGTCCTTCCCCAGTGTAATAGCAGCCTTCGCATCAATGCACTGATGAATGTCCATACCAGTTGTATGAATCTGATCATAAAATGAAAAGCGGCGGTGTACAGGTATACCAGCTTGAGCAAGCCGTACAACATGCATCCCATGCCGCAAAAGCTTCCATGTTGGATCAGTCAGAGTTTGGTAAGACAACATTTATTGGCAGAAAAACAAAAAAGAGCAAAACTATAAACCACTAATTCAATACTCACAATCATTTTGCGATCACGATGGTCAAGGAAAACTACTCCATCAAAATCAGTCGAAAGCCCATGAGTGAGCATGTACCTCGCTACTCCGTAGTTACTGATTCCTGTGATGAGGGCTCCTGTGTCGATCAACACGTGGAACGGAGGATCGCTCTTGATAATGTCATCGAGGACCTTTGTCACAGTCCACTCCGACCCCAACAACCTGCTTGACATGATATTATTGGAAGTCAAGTAATGATATATCTTGCCATCAACACCGTCATCATAATGGCATTGACCAAGTTCTTCAGGTAGCAGATCAGAGGGAGTACCACTGAAACCGACTCGACGAGAAAAGAGCATATCACCACCAAGATCTTGGCCCGATGCTGCGATCTTTTCACCATGATTTTCAAGAACCAATGGCATTACAAAGGTGTCCAAATAGAACTTTAGGAGAAGAGGGCTGTGTTTCAATAACTTGTACGTCACATCCAAGTGATTCTCATCACTCAAATCCAAAAGATGAAGAGGCCAAATATCATCTGTAGGTCTAACACCAGCATAAGCAGGAGCTGCCGTGAACTCTGACTCTTCGTCGCCAGACACAGAATTTTCGAGCTTCCTGGGTCCTCGAACTTTTCCTCCTGCAGCTTCCACCCATAAAATCCATTTCAAGGCTGAAGGTCTCTTATGATACGGGCCAAACTCTCCATCTAGCATATCTCTCAACTCTTGGAGAGCTGCAATGAAGTCTGTCATGCGGACACCTTCGTAGCGATACGCAATGATTGTTAGACCAATAACAATATCTGGATGTGAGAATTGACTCGCTCTACTTGGAACATCCTTTCCTATGAAGGGCACTGCCGCAAGTCTTCTGGCCATTGACATGTTCGGATCTGTCTCTTCTGCAATTTTGACATCACTCTTGGATAATATGCCAAAGGATACTCTGTTGATCTTAGACATAGAATGAGGGATAAAGTTGTTGATCAAGTCATGTGACAAGTTAAGCATCTTCATGTACTCATCATCAAGAGCCACAGAGACTGCTGATGCAGCTTGTTTGTCTTTGAGTGGACCATTGGCCATGTATGAAAGTAGGTGTCTATCCTCAATATTAGGTAGGCGCTTGCTTCGAAGGTACAACAGCTGCCATCGCACCAATATAGGCTTAAGCTCTTTACTGTAAAAGTCTCTGTCCAATAAGACAATGTGTGGAGTATGCTGGAGTTTGTTTTCCGCCACACCTTTTTGCATAGTGGAGGCAATGCTGTCAAGGATTGTGAGAGCTTCTCTGCTGTCACTAAAGTTGACAGACCTGTATAACGTAAAGGATTGTTAGAAAACAGATGGGTGATACATTTTTAATTACAGGGGAGGACAAACTTACATTTTCTTCGTGCTAGCATAAAATATGGCATCTAATAAATGCCACTGGGCATCCCAACGGAGACCTATGCCAAATTTCTGGCTCTTAGTGAAATCAATTGGGTGTTTTTCTCCTATTGGCCAGTTCAATTCACTCTTCAGAGGGTGAAGAATCAGATCCACCTCGTCCAAAAGGAGCACACCTCCATTGAATAGCTTCAGTATTTCTGTGCAGTAGTACACATCCTCAGGATTCACTATGAGTTCAGACACTACGCTCTGTTCACGGAACCTCTGGGCAATGCGAGAAAGGAATGCGCCGCCAGAAGGTGGGGACGGTGTTCCTCCAGTCTTCGATCTCTCCAAATGTCTCATCATTTCAACAAATTTCAACATGAAAGATTTCACACTTGTGGGGGTTGCACAAATGATGGCCTTGCTGTCTCTTGCCTTACACAATTTCATGTACAGGTCCCGGGTAATTGGGGTGCCTCTGTTGAAGGAGAATGTGAAGACAGGCTTTCGGACAACGGCAGCAAACTTTTCGCGCATCACACCACGTGAAAAATCGAGGAGTGCGTGCGGAACAACCTGAGTCACAAGCGATTTCCCATCCGCAAGAATCATTGCGAGAAGTGGGGCAACCACAGTTGTCTTCCCGGCACCCATGATCATTTGGTGGCACATAGACTTGTTGTGCTTGAGGGAATACAGAAACTTGTTAACAAGTATAACCTGACTCTTCCTCAACATCATCGAATAGGTAAACTCAAATACTAGGAACCTAGGGTCAAAATCTACTGTATTTGGGTTGACTCTCATGAAGTGACGCTCACAAGTGAGATCTGCCGCCACTTTTGACGCTTGAAGGGCAATCTCTGCACATAGACGCGTTTGCACATCCGGAGCGGACGTACTCTTCACATTACGTAGGAGCTTCACGAGGTGAGAAAGACCTCTCAGGGCGCGATGAGATTGTCCAATACGGATGGAGGCGAGCATGGCAACAACTGTCAAACTGTTCACAGTCTTGTATGCTGCACTGGAGAGGTATGGGTTGAGACTGCGAATGTCTTGTTCTGCGGTGGTCGATAAAATAGAAGCTACGAGGAGCTCAAACCAGACAGTTGGCTCTCGTTCAGATATCTGACCAAGACGAAATCTCAAAAAATTGATCTCTTAGGAGTGCGATGATTGCAAGGATAATGAAGATGAATTAAAAGCGAACTGCAGAAGGTAACAATTTTGTGCATAAGTTGTGATACATACCTTCAGGGAGAGACCCTGGTTGGTCACTTCTTTCTTCACTAGTTGCAATGGCAAGAGTTCTAGCCATTAAATTTCCGAGTGACATTCGGTCAAATTCCATTAATCCATTCAGAGCCTTGATGAGTGCACCAAGTTGAGATATTGCTTTTTTGAGGACAGACGAACTCGAGTGTAGACTTTCAATATCAGCCAGGGAGAATCCAATCAACGTCGGGGTGGTTTCATTATTCGCATTATGTGCATACTTTTGGATGTCTGTACTGATCCTCTGGGTTGTAGCTTCTGAACAATGTGTGCGCGCAGCTTTTGATGCTGAAAGGTCAAATGGCACCGCACCAGAAACATTTGGTTTACGGAGTTGGCTGCGCGAGAGGTAAACAACATATGACTCCAACTTGATTGGGGACAATGGCTTGGATGCAAATGCTTGAATTTGTGCCAATGGGATATTGACCGCTGCACAGTTTTGAACATCAAGACTAAATACAGACTGGGAATAATCAGACACCCTCGGGATGACCCAGAGACGATAGTCAAAGAATGAGCTCGGCCGGCGCAAAGTCATAACAGCTGGTGACTGACTTTCAATGGAAGCAACTGGGAAGTTCAACATGGATCTAATCGATTGCTTTGTCAGGAAGGTGTGGAGTTCGGAGAGAACGCGACTGACAGCATCTTTACCTTGAAACATACCCTTGAACTTGGACACAGCACTATCGATCTGGAATTTGGGTATGTGTGGATGCTGTGCCACAGTTGGATTCTCTGACAGGATCCGCAATGAAGACATTTCAGCCGACTTTCGCTTAAAATCAGAGGGGGGTACCAATCTCACAAGAATTCTTCCCCAGTTGTGAGTCTTGTCGTTAGGGTGGAGTTTGAAAGCAACGGTGCCAACAAGCAAATCATACATTAAAGGGAACCCGTAGCGAGATGAAGTGATTTCTACACCATGGTCAATAGCAGCATTGATGAATTCTAACGCTCTCAACCCACCAAATGCTACTTGATCCTGCATATTTGTAAATGCGGTACCCAAAGGTTGAGATGCATAGGTCATCGGATTTGACACTGTCACAAAGAGAGTTCGAGTATCCACTTACCTCTTCGGGCCTTGAGTAGGCAGCGCCAAAAAGTTTTGAAGAAATCATGCAGTTTTTCGGATTATCAAGGATCGAAGTATCTGCTCCAGAATCATAGTTTTCAATCACTGGGGGTTTATCTATTCCAACCTTAACTGATAAGGTCTTGCCGACAGGAAGGGTGCCAATATTGGTGACCGCTGACACGTATGAATTACGATTCACCAGCTCTGTTGGGAGGCGATATCCCACTGATGGTGTACTCATTTTAAGAAGGAGCAACTCCTCTTCTGTAGTGAGCCTACAAGCAGAAGAGACAAAATCATATTTCTTGACATATTCCCTGATAGATGTGGAAAAGTTATTGCATGGAAGAAATTAAGACCTGCCTTGATTACCATGAAAAAAAGAAAGTAGAGAAACACGTAAAACACTAACCTCATTTCCTCATATACACTCCATGGGCATTTCATAGCACTGCTATCGCCAAGCCCAACCGTCACAGCAGAAAGTTTCAGACGGCAAGCATGTGCATCTGGGTGGTTATCGTTACCCAGAAATTCGAGTTGGTTGAAAATTTGAGCCTGCACAAAATAATAATATACCATTAGTTGACATGAAACACGAAAATTTATGAAGACGATATTTGCAGCGCTGGAACAATACACACCTCTTCCGAAGTAAGGTCTTCGCTGACACAAGACTCAACCATTTTGTATACTTCCTGGTAAGTACCAGTAATAAAATACATGACCATCAAATACATGGAAGATGCCAATGATGGAGTGATAAGAAAAGACTTCGAACTGTGCACAGGATACAAGTAACAGCGGATTTCACCCATGTTGTTGATCCACTCCTGATTCCTTCGGTCGAGCAACACCTGTACTGACAAGTGGGATCCATCAACGTGCAAACGTCTAGGGAGGGCACAACCAGGAATGAGCACAAAGAGATCATTGTCTTCATTCTGTAGCACAATAAAATGATCAATTGAACCAAGGAGCTTCTCCATAATTCCTCTGGCTTTGTTGGACGTGGCAATGTACAGCCCATCATTATCATTGCTGTAAAGCCGGTGCTCCACACTTCCATCAATCTTTTCTACCCTCTTAGCTCTGAATGAAAGATTCACACGAGGAAGCTCAATGAAATCAATAGAACAAGCTTGCTGCGCGTTCTGAACTTCCGACTGACTCCACACCAGCACTTGCGATAGATTGTCAAGTCTGGATAAAAGCATGCCAATCTGCTTGAGAAGTGAACCTGCAGGTGCCGTAACTACATTCAAAAGAGTGAGTATTGGTCTGTTTTTATCGATGTTCTCAGACTCCTCATCCAAGTCAACAACTGCAAACCTCTGTATCATGGCATTGGCTGCTGTGTTGCAGAATCCACTATTGTCAACACCATTGGCTTTAGTAAGCTTGATTTTCAATCGCGTCGAGGATTGTGTGTCCGCACCAATATCAGTTGCATCAGCTTCTATGCTCGTATCCTTGGAAATCTCATACCCAACAAGGTTATCATCTTCACTCTGCCAAAAAATATACTTGTCAACTAAGCAGGCTGGGATGAGACCTGCCATAAACCGGGACGGGATAAGAGTCTGAGTACCCATCTCCGAAGTCAGTGCTCTAGTAATAACCAACGATGGCTCAGGAGAGACAGTTGTCATGGGAATACCTCCTGACATAGCCAATACACCCCCTACTCGATCAGGGTATGGCTCCCCAGCAACTTCATGTAGACACAATGACATGTTAGAAGTATATTCCAAGGTCCGCAAGTGTCGCCGCCTGTTGTACAGTTAATTCAGTGAAATAAATGTAAGACGTAGCCAGAGTTGATCAAGCCCAGTAGAAAGTTGCTCACTTACCCATACTCCTTGACATTGAATACTGTGACAACTGGTGGGTTGTATGAAACCACCACTTCTTTCAGGGTGTGAGTAAATGGTATATCACCCTGGGTAGGGTTCTCGATCCACCCCAAAAGGTGTGCAAAGGGCATATTCGACTGATCATTTGGAGACATGTAGAGTGTCACATCAGGAAGGATTAATGGCAGTTTCTCAAGCAAAACTTCTGCAATCCAAGTTTCCCCCGGACGCAATTTATTTGGAAACTTTCTGCTATAGTCGTGATTCAAGGCTTTCAGATAGAAACGAGAAGGTTTCAATTTTTTGAGCATATTTGTTTTCAAATAATACGTTCAATTCGAAAGGAAAAATTACTCACCAGCCTTGATGTCGTGATAGTTACGCTTATCAGGTGCCCACGACATGACATCATATCGTTGCCCTACCAAACGCCAGTGGTAACGATTGGTCGTGTGGACTACTTCAGCACATGCGACATCGCTTGCCCCAGCAAGCACTGTCTTGCGTGTGTGTTGAAAATCTTTATGCTTCATAATACTAGGATCGAGCAGCATCATCTTGTGGTTCTGAAGCGTAAACTCTGATATCTGAACATTGACTTCAATTCCAACCTCCTTTGTCGTCACACGCAGCATCCACTTTTCGAAGTTCTCACCGCTCTTGGGTTTGCGGTATGAACCGTCTCGAAGTTTGTCATCTTCCGTGTCAGGGACAAACCGCCCGTAGCATGTAGGATGCCCAATACTTTTCCACCTTCTTTGCTTTAACTCTTTCTTGTCTGTCCTCTCAGCTCGAGTTCCGGTTGAAGTAGCGACTCTCACTACTGCTTCCATGGCCGCATCAGCATCTTTGGGGTTGTTTTTCATATATTTCAGGATATGGTAACGTTTACCTTGAATAATGTCAAAGATTTCTGATTGAGCAATTTGGATGGACGGTGGAGGCTTGGACGGGTCGGATGAATCAGCAAGATCATCATATGCCTTGTTACTGAAGCGATGATTGATGGAAAGGTAAACTTGCGAGGTAAGGAGGACAGAAATCGAACGGTAATCGAATTCTTCGTAAGTATAATTCTTGAACAAGTAAATCAGATGGGCATGAACCAAGTTGCTGGCATCAACATTCTTGCATCTTATAGGATCAATCCAATATTCCAACATAGGAATGACTCGCGCATCCAACGTCTGGCGAAGTTCCTTCATGGCTTTTTCTACCTTCCAGGTTTCCAAGAATTCCAAACCCCTTGGTCTTGGCTGACCAGCCGTAGTGCACTTCTTCAGTGCAAACTTGAAAAATCCTTCAATTCGAACAGCAAGACGCGTAGTGTATAAAATCAGTGGACCCGATGACGATGTCCCAACATATTTACCAACATCCATGTCCACAGCACGGTCTAACATTTTGACAATGCAATTTACAAGGACATCTGGAGACTTGGCAATCTCATTGAATAATGTTCCGAGAGGTGTTGATAACAAATGCTGCAGTTTGTCCTCGTCGACGACAGGAATCTCAGCCACTTGTTCGAAAAAGTCAGACGGCTTCCACATCCCAGGCTCAAACAATGCAGCATCAACGATGAGCTGCAAGGATTTCGTCTTCAGTGCCACAAGACGACCAGGATCACCATTGGCAAAAAAATCCAAAATAAGAGGAATGCGAAGGTAGGGTACAGTGAAGAATTGAAGGAAGCGTTCCGAGTCAGCAGGTGTCAATACTCCTCCAAAGGTGGGAAGTTCATCATTGGTCAAATGAAGGATGTCATCCTCATTTTTCACTGACACTGGCTTCGCTCTGTCAGGCGTGCGAGGAAATATCAAAAAATGAGTATGATGGATGAGAACACATCACAAGCAAGCATGCAAATCCATATCTTTTACATCGGAAGTTCTTTCCTACTTACTTTCCCTTGATAAACTTTTGCCCACAAGAATTAACAATATTCGTTGGGTCCGCACATGACAATTTGTTCCTTGCGACTTTTGATTTGGAAAACAAACTCAAAAATCCTGAGAAGGCATTCTTGTTGCCATTCTTCCCAACAGCCGAAGGGTCAACGAATTCTTGGAGGTGTCCACGAAAAGCTGTCACGTGATACTGCAACGTTTTATCGTTCTCCGAGATGGGCTTGACTGTCCACTTTAATGTCGCATCAGTAGGAAGCCAAACATATCCATCCTCCACATTATCGGGTGCGGCCGTCGCACCGCTGACGGCATGCTTAAAGTGATAGACGATGTCCCGAAAATACTCGAATTCAGGTAGGATTTCCATGATCGCACCATTCTGACCAGAAATGAGGCGCGCTGCATGCGTTATCATGGACATTTCCGTGACGGGATATGGACGAGGGAGAGCAAGTTCAATGGACAGGTGGTTCATCAATTCCAAGTCGCCTCCATGGGGCGTCAAGCTGACATCAAAGTTGAAGATCGTGGGGTTCCAAGTCCCATCGTCCTTAATGGTCATGCCACGCATGTAATCCAAACACTGAAACCTCAACGAGGTCAGCTGCGGGTCGTATATCGGCAGATTGGCCGCCAGGCTCTCGAAGGATCCGCTCTCGAACCCGAATGGGCGCGTAGGGCCCTCATTCAGCCCTGAATAATGCAAAGAGAACGGGGATGGATCGTCGATGCACCTGACTCGCGCGATGGCATCGGCGACGCACGCACCGCAGGCGAAGGCCGTGGTGCGTATACCCACAAGACCGCGCGATTGCTGCACGCTCGACGTCGCTGCGCTGTAGATGCGACACATTCTTCGTATCAAAAAGAGCAAATTCGTCTGCGTCTCCCTCCTCATTTCGCTCTTGCGCCAGAAGCAGACGGACGGATCGAGGCTCGGCATGGGAAGCGTTACCGTCAGCGCATATTGTGCGGCACTAGCGACGAATGCTGGGGCGTTCTTGACTAGGCGGCGTTGTTGCAGCAACAGACTGCAGGCGTGGCAGATTCGCAGGAGGGATGATGCCGCGGTGTGGTAGTCAGTGGCGACGTCAGGCATGTTTTCGTCAGTCAATACAGCCGGGATCAAGATGGGATCAGGTCGTGGATCTCCCTGCGTGGTTGATCAAGGGTAGTGCGAGAGAGACATGAGAACAAATGCAACATTTATGATTGATGAACGATGTGCCAAAGACAGAAATGGAGAAGGGAAAATCCCAGCCAGAAAAAACGCCATCGAAAAATAGTTAATCACCAAAATGGCGAAACACTTTTCATAGGTCCTCAATCCAATGAATATATTGCCATGCATTCAAACTAAATCAACACGTCAAACAATAAAAAGACAGTAAACTACACACCATGAGGGCCTTCACCACCTCGTCGTAATTATCCCTTCTCAACCTCCCAAAAAACGGATGTGCCGCACACCCTTCATTCGCTGTCAAATTCTTCAACAACCCCTTGCGAAAGTCGTTCATCTCCTCTGCTCCTCCTCTAGCAGCCGCTCCAATCTGCGCAGAATGCTGATCCAAAGGCTTGGAGCTCGCCACGCTCAGCTTCGCCAATAACCTATCCAATAATTCCCACGTGTAACTCAACGCTCCCCCCAACAAATTCATCCCATCTTCGCTGCCACTGCCGCTCTTGATGCCCAATTCCTTGGGGTCCAACGTGCTGGCGTAATTGGCCAAATTCCTCGACGTCAATTGTAAGATGCGTGAATCCTCTGGATCCATACTCGAGGGTGGCGCGTCGGCGATGCCCCTGTACGCAATCTCCACAGCGGCAGTCCTCACGAGCAGCTGTGAATACTTGGAACTTGGAGAATTCAACTCGGGGATGGTCGTGAGCGCCAACAGTGCCAATTGATGGTATTGGTTTGCGCTCGTCAACGTGGGGGGTGGATAATAGAAGTCAGCAGGCCCCGCATCCTTATTGGAAAGAAGGGGTCGACTGTTCAACGAAGTCAACAACTTGGTATACAAAAACTCAGCATTGTTCCGCTTAGACGGATAGACCTGCATCCGAAACAGCAGGACCCAGAACGTCGAATCGGTCACTCGCTCGGGGGGAATGTCCCACACGGTCAAACAAAGCTGCTTCGTCTGCCTCCCTGTGGTATTGTCAAAGTTGCTCGGATGGTATTCCAACCCATCGGGACCCGTGTTCACCACGCTGAACGAGTAAGTGCTCCCTCGATTCCTCAAAATGTAGAGGCAGACATGCGCCGAGTCCAACTGCTGCCATCCGCCTGGCATGACGAGCTGCTGATCCACCTGCAAATTCCCCACCAGATTCACGAAGGTGTTGATGAAATTCAAGAACAGCGCATCGAGATTCTTCCCCGAGGCGCCGGCCGAGTGGGGCAGCATGGAGATGAGCTTGATGCACGCCTCGAGTCCGATCTGATTGCCGCGCAGGTGCGCCAGGGGATGGACCTTGCCGCCGGTGGCGTACATGTTGCGTTCCGATTCCTGGACGAGGTGGCACTGGAAGCTCACGGCCTTGGAGAGCTGTTCGTAGAGCGTCGCGGCGGTGAAGGCGGCGGGAGCGGCGCCGTCGCTCGCGTCGGCCTTGCTCGCGGTGGAATCCTTGACAGTATCGCTTCCCTGGTTGTTGCTAGCGCCGCCGCCGCCGCTCTGCATCAACTGTTGAGTAGCGCTCGCCATCCCCGCCCCCCAACCCCTGCCCTTCCCCCTTCCTTTCAGATACCCATCATCGCGCCACTTCTCCACATAGACGTCCAGTCCCATCAACGCCCAAAACGGCTTGACGCGCTCGATGGGGTAGAATTTCCTCGACGGTTCCTTCTTATCCGCGCCCGCGAGGAATTCGTAAATGTTAAAGAAGCGAGCGTTTCCCACGCTGGTTTGATGCGTGGCCGCCTTCTCGGAGAGGAGGGTGTTGGCGACGCTGGCGGATTCGGGGAGTCGGGCGCCGCTGTTTCCGATGCCGACGCCGACGAGGGAGGCGTCTTCCTTCTTCTTCTTGTGGAAGAGATTCTTCTGGGTGGAGGATGGAGTTGGCGCTGGCACCGTCGATGCGGCGGGTGGTGGGGTTGTTTTGGTGTTGGGGGCCGTCGGGCCCGGCCCTCCCCTGGCGGAGGGAGGAGGAGGAGACCTCGTCTGGGCGGCTGGCGCCGTCGCTGCAGTATCAGGTTGCTGTGAGGTCGCCGCTGGACCAGCACTCCTCGCACCAGCCGCCGGCGGCGCATTGGCACTCGGAATGGACACCGCAGCACGAGGCGAGGCGGCCGCTGCCACCGGCAGAACCTCACTCGGGGCGGGAATCTCCATCTTCTTCTGCAAGGGCGTGCTGGTCGACGTCGTCGTTGCCGGAGGCGGAGATCTCGTGGCCGCCGATGCAGCCGATGATGCGGTCGTCGCGGCGGGAGTGGGCGATCGCATCATGGACGCATTGGACGCTCCAGACATGGATGGCAACGGCATCGCTTTGGGAGATAGCACGGGAGCGGCGGAGGACGAGGACAAGGGCTTCGCAGCTGCCATATTGTTCGCCATGGCTGGATTCGACGAAGTGACTGCGGCCGCAGGTCTTCCCAAGGATGGGTTGCTGTTGTTGTTGTTGTTCGTCATCATGGGAGAGCGGAGGGTTGTCGCTGCGGCAGCGGAGGTGGCGGAGGCGGCGGGAAGGAGAGGATCGACTCGTGCGGATTCCATACCAGTTGGCTTTTGCGGGGTCAGGGCGGACGCACTGGGGTCGTTGGTCATGGTGTCGGCGGTTGGCAAGCCGGCGAATGGATCGTCCATATCGGCCATTGTGGACTGCAATCCACCGCTCCTCATAGTCATGGACGATAATCCAGGCTGTGGCTGTTTTTGATTCATCATCATGGGCGATTTCATTTGTTGAGATGGGGGTTGTTGTAGTGATCTTTGTTGTGGTTGCATCATGCTGCCAAAAGAATTCATGGGTTGTTGTTGCTGTTGTTGTTGCTGTTGTTGCTGTTGCTGGTGCTGCTGATGTTGCTGTTGTTGTGGTTGCCGTTGTTGTTGTGGCTGCCGTTGCTGTTGTTGTGGTTGTTGTGGTTGCCGCTGTTGATTTGTTGCTCTTCCCATGGTTGTTGGCTGGGGCTGTTGCTGCATCGTTGGTTGTTGTTGGACATTTTGAACGAATGTTACATAGGCTGGTGGGAACCATCCATCCTATGTCAAACGTTGAGTATTTGTATTTCAGCATGAATGTGTGCAGTGTAAAACAATTTGGTCAGAAGGACATGAGTTGTAGCAAAGATTTCGTTTGTTCAGAGGTAAAGAAGAGACACTGCTGGATTTCTGGAAAGAACCTTTTACAGCGCAGAAAGTATGTTACCAAATTCACCCCCATACCACCCACGCTGTTCCATCAATCTAATTACATCTCAGTGAGGTGTATCCACCAAACATTCAGAAACATCGTATCCACCAAAAACATTCAGAAATATCCAATCGGGAGACATTGTTCACTCTTATCAAAATAGTAAGCTATTGTGAGAGCATGAGAAATTGTCTGCACCTCTCCATACAATCAACAACTCAAATATATCCAGTCAGGGAAGTGATTCCACAAAAAAGAATGAGATCCCCCCGAAACATAAAAAAATTCCCAAAAAATTGAACCATAATAACAACACACGCCATGACTGATTTCCAAACAACTGGGGGGAGGGGAATCTGAAGGGAAGATAAAGAAGTTCCAGCGAAAGCCAAAACGATACAAGACGAGTCATTGACTAGATCACACAAAAAAGCCGTCATCCTTCTTCTCCATAGATATAGGAGACGATTTTTACCCACTAAGAAGTCAATGACCACGCCATATCCAAAGTAGAACAATATGCTCCGTAAAGAATTTCACACTCTCTGGACAGTACAGAACCATCTCCCTCAAGATTTGACGTAAGTAAAGAGGAAATATGGCCCAAAAATATACTAAATCATGCCACCCATACACACTGTGTCAATATAACCAATACAGCTCACACATATAGAAATGATAATACTCTTACACACTCGCTACACATAAGGAATCTAATAAATATCCCAAAACAGTCAGAGGCGATCCCCCCCATCCATCCCACAAAACGCAAAAGAAACTACTCCCATATCACCACGAAGATATCGCCATCCAATAACAATTTTCACGGCTATAGAACAACACACAACGACACTCCACCCTCAACAACAACAACACCAGCATTAACACTCACCTTCCCATTACAATTGCCCCACCACCAAGCACCCCTCTGATTCGGCGCCGCCACGATAGTCACACCCGCCGCGAAGGTAAGCTGAGATTGAGCGGCCTGGCCTGCAAATGCATGTTTCGATCGATAGATGGCCTTGACGTTGGCGTTGGCGCCGGCGGTGGGATTCATACCTCCTTGCATTTTTGAGCGCCCTTTGCGTGTTTGCACGTACTACGCCCGCGCCTCCTCCTCCCGCCAGACTGCTCCAGGTCTTGCACGACACTTTGCGACCAAAAATGCGCCGGCGACCTTCGGCTACAACTTTATTTTTTTATTTTTTTCCTCGATGCGTGAGAATGATTGCCACCCTTCGATTCTTGTTTGCTCACTGCTGCTGCTGGCGGCGGCGGCCTATTATCCGGTCGTGGTAGGTTGCCAGTAGCGTCACAGGTCGTAGTGTGTATCAGATATGGTCAATCAGAGCATAGTATCATGGTCATGGCACGGTCGATCAAGCATGATGTCGGATAAAGCTAACCAAATTACCAACGCCACTTTGGAAGATCCCGAAAGTCATTACCAGAAACAACGTATAGTTGTTCCCACACGTACAAACCATACTGTACTATGATATCCCCATTGTGTCACATCAGATACAATTATATCCAAGAACAATACTCCCTACTTACTCTACAGTGCAAAAGAACGAAGTTAGCAGGAGAATGGGTCATCCGTCTGAAACCTTCTGCTGGCTTGCTCTGCCTGTACTGTGTAGGTACCTACGATACGAGTAAAGACAACTTTGGTATTTGCAGGTAATGTGACTAAGTAATAATTTACCAAAACCGGTCCTTAAAAATCGATATTATCAAATTTTGTTTTTTGATCAGCTTTAATGTCGGAAGATGCGCATGCTAGAGAGCTGCTAGGTATAGTAGTTACCTACTCCTGCTTCGTAAGAACGTAGGAGTCCGTACAATACAAAGGATATTGTACGTTAGGAGTAGCTAGTTAAGTAGTTAGTTAATATGAGAGTATGTTTTTGTCTTAGGAATAATTCATTTGGAGAGGTGGACCCCGCCCCTTCAGCTTCATCGCTGTATGGCATAAAAGTTGGACTATTAGATATGAGTAGTGCATTATGCTTAGGTTCTAGATAGGTACGAGTATTCAATTATATTGTCACATTCGCCGTTAGGTATCTCCGGCACCAGTACGACCTTGTTCCGCGTGTTTTTGTGAAAAACCAAGACTACAGGCAGAAAGAGCGTGTTCTTTAGACGTTAAGTCCTGGTCGTCAGATCCTGAGGACGTTAAGAAGTCTCCGAGGAATTAGATGGAAAGAGGTAATATTTGACACAAAGTTGACAATATAGTTTTATCGTAGAACGTGGTATCTTTGCTCGTACGTGTGTTGTGTTAGTTATAGAAGTGTCAGCCATCAGAATTTTGATCGTGCAAAAAAA
>JAZGVQ010000055.1:0-16275 GCA_037356215.1 Thalassiosira gravida | reverse complement strand
TATTGTCAGCTCTCTTTGCTTCCACTAGAGTCTTCCCCTCAACAAGTTGAGCTGGAGTGACAAGGCAATGGAACATGGAGAGATTATCTGCAATAATTTCCTTCAGACTCTCAATTCAATACAAGATAGGTGAGTTTTTCTCAACCTAATTGCTCCCATTTAAGACCTATGAAGTTACAATCCTATCAAGAGCTCTATTCTTGTATTCAGTGAACACATGGATATTTGTGCTTACCAGTATTGAATAGACCCCTGGTAGGATTACTAAAATGAAAAGTACTTATTTTCCATGGTCATATGATTTTTAGCTTTATTTAGCTTACTGCTTAAATAAGTTGTAGTGTAGCTATTGCTAGACTGACAGTTACAAATGGACAACATAATAGACATATGGCCACTACGCATTTTCTTTGTATTGCTCAATGACTTTGATGGTGAGTTTCTTTCAAATCCTATCATTTAGTAAGGCCAATCGTTTGATCCATCAAAAATCTGTATGAATCTTTACAATAATGCATGTTAAACTGTAGGTACTAGATCCATCTATATCTTGTTCATAGATAATTAAGACTCTGGCTAGTTTGACTGTATTAACCATAAGGTATTTGCATTGCAAAGAGTCATGATTTTTTACAAGCTCTTCATATCTCAGACCAGGTCTAGTATCTAAAAGTCTATCATTATTATACTTCAATCTAAATCATTTATTGACCAAATTAAAATACTTTTGACCATTCAAACTTTTATGTTGAAAGGTAACGTATTGTACTAAAAATCTTCAGGCATTTCATTACAAGAATAATTGTTATTGGTAGTGTAACTTACAGACATATTGTTGCTGTTCAAACTATTGTTACTAGATAAACTTTCATCTAATGACATATTTATATACTATATTCTTCTTTGACAACATGTATTGAAAAGAGTTTTTTGTCATTTATACTCATTTTAAAAGTATTCTAGTTGAATGATGTAATATTTACAAGAAGGACTATGATGTTGATCAACATGCACAATCAAACTTTAACATCATCATTGATTGGAGGAATAAAAATAGGCAAAATTGCTACTGTGGTTGCTCATTACAGTCTCATAATGGGATATGACCCCATTAAGATAAAACAAGAAGGGATAATCTATCTTTTCTGCCAGTTTAATGGACTTGACTATCTTGCTTTATTGTTTGCTTCTCAGCAGTCAAAGATATTATATTCATATTTTTACTTAGCAACAATTATCACAATTATATCTATATCTTCTTTGCATTTGTTTTGCTGATGAGTTGATAGTTGTGTTGGTTGGTATTGACATCCTGGTAATACTTTTTTGTGGTTCTCTCCCTGTCAATCATTTATTACTTTGCAACCATGGCTGCTGACCAGCTGCTATTGGTCAACATTCTTGATTGATTGTGCAAGCAAAAAAAAATATTGTGTTATATATTGTTCATATGGTGGTCATACTCTTGGCTATGTGTATGGTACTCCTCTAACAACATCTACACTGCTTTCTTATTATTTCAGGGTTGTTGAACCAGCAGAACTCATATTATTTTATCTTGACAACCTACTGAAGATGTTTATATTGGTTGTGAACATGTTTGGCTATTGTCAACTTGTTACTAGTACCATTTTGAGGTTGCTTGCCCCAATGAAATATCCTAAATACCCATCATGTGGCTAAACAATCATGTTTATAAAAATTGTGTAACATTGTCTTGCACAACCACACTCAATGGAACTTTCACTTGAAATGAGGGATAGGCAAGATTAAATATCGCAAAATGAGCGTGAAAAATGCTTTTGTTCAAGATAGAATATCTGCAGATATCTAACAAATATCACCAGACAAAAGTTTTTCCTTGTTTTGGCAAAGTTCTATGTTTATTTACATTATTTGTAGTGTGGCTTGAACACAGAGTTGGTGTCCCAATTTTGAGATGCAATACATAATTCAACAAAAAAGGTTTTCATTGATTAAAAATAATCATGAGTAGTTTTTTACTTACTACTGGTGAATTTGGGCAATTTCTTGTTGATTACTCTCATACCAGTGGTTTTTGACCAAATCATAGAAAATTTCCAGCTTCAAATCTGTTATTACAGTGTCTTACAGACCTAGATAATGAGTGAGTAAGTTGGATGTACTCTATCTAAGATGAGAATATTCTCAATGATATTACATGTGGTGTGCAAGCTAGTATATTTGTTCCTTATGTTAGATTATGACATCGTGCAAACATGATCTCAATCTATTGGTGTTCCCATCACTATAGTGTCTAATCATTCTGTCCTATTCTAGGATGTAAAATGTTACTGTTTGCATCTAACAATCCTAGATTCTCTTAGAATGACCTAATCACTTTTGAAGGTACATATTAGTCATAGATAGCAGCTATTTGGATATATAATGGATATAAAGCTATCAAAATGGTTATATCAGGGTGCACTAATTTGACCAAGTAGGAGATAGACCTGGTTGTTGCTGTCCTACCACTCTATTTTAGAGGGTAAGTGACTTTATTGCAGTATGATATGCAATTTGGTAGTGATAACCTTTTCATGACACCCCATAACACACAAATACAAACAAGTTCAATTGTCTACAATGACACAACAGCAGAACTACCTATATACCTATTGTATCAACACACCAGTTGTCTCCCAACTATAACAAAGATGGAAAGCTAACATTCTACAGCACAGGGATTGAAGGTTGGAGTAGACAATTAGGAAGTTACTGGTTGGTGTTGCCTTAGATATTTTTGGCTTCACCATTCTTTCAAACTAACGTCAACTTTAAATGACTATCTACATGAAAAACAAATAATACCTTATCACTCACATGCTAGTTATATTGCGAGATGCTTTTCACTTATTTCCATTTGGTTTTGAGCTTTTTTTCTTAGGTACCCAGTCCTTCCTCCTTTTTATGTCATCTCGTCCCTTTGCCATATTGCCAGAAAAAAGTATTTTGCACTCCAAGTTATCCTTGGAAACCTTTCACAGCTTTCTCAAAGTGATACACTCATAATGGAAATCATCCAAAGCAAGATATTCATGTAAATAAGCCAGACAGTTTCTGCAGTGTTCAATCTTGCATACTAATATACCACAAACTATACAGCACCATTGCATGGTTTAGGTATTGCCATAGGTCTCACTAATACAACACCCCCGCTGATATGGTTTACCCTTTCTATTGACAATATTACTATTCTTATCATATTGTACAAGCTGGTGCTCATGTAAAACACAAGAGACAGGTGATGAGATATTCCTGGACTGCATTGAAACCAATCTCAAGCCCTGATTAGGTCAGCTGTTTCAATAATATATGAATTCATGAGCTCAGCACTGTCTTCATTGAATGCTCAATACAGTGGACGTACTGAACCATGACTACTCCAGTGTATATTCCTACCCCAAAGCTGCAAACCAACAAAAGCAATTTCAATCAAAGTTGTCATCAATTTAAACCATTGGCACCTCGTTCACCACTTTTACTTTAATGAAAGATTGCTCTGCCTTTCTCTATTGTGCTCATTGATGAGTAGTAAGAACTCACAAAGAAAATGACCAACAGCAGGGCATGACAAGGCCTTCAAGTCAGAACTACCAAATCCATCCAAAAATAATGAATGATGGTCTATTTCAAGGTGTACTGTTGTTCCACTTGAGGCATATAGGAGATTCACTTGTTTGATCAAGCATATAACATGACGAAAATGATTGCACCAGAAATATTTGCTTTCATCACAATCCAGTGTCTTTCAAGCTATCTCAGGAAATGAGCAAGTAGTGTACAGTGAAGCACTCTTATGGGAAAGTAGTTGAGATTTTGCTTTACAATGAATGTTGAATGGATAATATTATAGTATGGACATTTTGTAATGTATTCTCAATCAAATTTCTGTAGGGTAGTTATCATACACGTCTTATTCAGCATTGTTGAACGTAGCATAATAATCAAAATTTACACTAAATAGATTGTTTGGAATTCAAATGTGGGCATTTCAGCCAGACTACGTAATTCAATCAATGACCACGATGCCTCTTCTCACACAGTTCACCAAATCATCCACCTATCATATTAGTATAATGTGTAGGTCGGGTATGCTCCACTCGATACGAAGAGTGATATTTAGAAGAATTACAAATTCACAGTACGGAGTCGCTAATATCTACTTGGAACTTAGTCCTCAGCTACTCAGGACCGTACTTGCTGTTGGGGACAGTCGAGTTGGCGTCATCACACTATCCACCTACACATAATACGTATATATATACATATCAATGCATGGGTCTCCCAAAAGGATTGACCCTACTCCAAATAGCATTCCCCCCCACACTATGCTTCAACGCCCCACCAATATGCATCGGAACCAAATACTTCCCATACGTTCCCAACGTCTTGTGAATCGAAAAACTCTGTTTCGCAATCGCACCATTCGGAGTGGCCGCACCCGGAAGCGTCGTAACGAAGAACGGCAATCCCTTCCCCCCAAAGTACCCCATGGCGATACCGCTCGCCGGCATGATCGTCATGAACGCGTACAATGCCACGTGACTGAAATCGGCCAATTTCCCCTCGATGGGACCGGTGCCCGGGACGTGTCCGACTTTGTATCCCGCGCTATTGAATAAACGGTATCCCAGACGAGGCGCGACGATGAGGCCGGTGAGCAGTCCCAGCGATTTGTGACGGAACATCCATTTGCCCTTTTCGGACTTTGGGGATTGTTGGCATATTAGGACGGAGGCGATGCTACCCATTAGGGGCGCGGCGACTGCCCAGTGGTAGTAGGATGCTAGGACTGTGTAGGCTTTGCCGGCTCCGCTCATTTTGTATTGTTATTGTTTTGGGGAGGGTGTTTAGACTTGTGTATTATTTATCTGGTAGGATCGCGTGGAGGGCAAAATGATGCGGAGGATAGAAAGCGATGAGGCGAGAATGGGGCGGACGATGGCAATGGCAATGAAAATACGGCTCGGGCTGGGAACGAAGGTTGTGTGAAGAATGGGAGCAAAACGCCGTCGTCTCCGCGGCCAAATCTTTTCGTGTATCTTTCTGATGTTGAATAGCGATCTATTAGCGAATATGTATAGGAGTAGGTACCTAAAGAATTGGGATGTACTCATAGGAATATCGCTTTTGAAATGTTCGTCCATAATATATCGCCAATGTAGTTTTAAGAGAAGATAGATATCTTGTCGCTCGCTTGGGCAGCTGTCATCCGCAGCAAGATCCGGTATGCCATCAAAAATACGTAAGTACATAGATATCAATAATAAATATATATCTTGAATAGAGCTCGTACTATTGACGAAAATCTAATATTATTCCTCATATTAGCTACTTACAAAATGCGCGACGTCTCCTCATGAAAATAATTAGTCAGTTATATTCTGGCGTACGTAGAAAGGTTGGCGTCAAACTCATTTAATTCTGCATGTCAACTCCGGGTGTCTTTATTAGAAATTCGTTTGCCTGCCAACATCCGCGTCGTCAGTCACCCGCCCGCAAAGGCGCAACATAACAGTCGTTTTTGTAAAACTTGAGTAGTTTTGTAAGCAGCAATAACAGCAGCAATATCCTCAGCAACAGGAGCATCTGCAACAGCAGTAACATCAGCAGTAACATCAGCAATAGCAAAAGCAGAAATGACAATAGCAATAATCTGTAGCTTTAGCCATAGTTGCAGTTGTATCAGCAGCCGTGGCCATAACTATAACCATAGACTTACTATTACTAGCCATGCCACCTTCAATTGCTGCTGCAAATGTTTTGCTATAGCTACTTCTTACATTCTTGTTCTCACCTCCACCACCCTCACCTATTACCATCACCACTCTTGCCTGCATTGCCACTCACCTCCTCCACAGCCTCTCGCCATCTCTTCTTTGCCTCCGCTGCCCTCACTTCCCATCACCACTGCTCTTGCCCATATGGCATCTCACAATATTGTCCTTACTTCATTGCCCTTGCCATCACTGCCTTTATGACCACTTGTATTCTCCACATCCTTGTTTCACCACTGATCTTGTCTGCATGGCATTGCATTGTCTCATCCTCGCATCCATCACCCTCACATCTTGTCGCCACTGCTCTTATCTACATCGTCACTTGCCTCCTCTACATCCTCTTGCTTATACTGCTCTTGTCTCCAAGGTCTCTTGTTGTCTCATCATTGCCTCCACTGCTCTTGCCTACATGGCAGGTTGCCTTCTCAGCGGCAAGCACCTCCTACTCCAATACCAACAGGTACAGTGCCTCCTCTGTCTTGACAACTAGTCTCTGCTGTTTATATGTGGGCAGGAAAAGCTCTTCATTGACTCCCACAAAACTGGGCTCTGGTTTTGATTATTGCTACAATTGAAGATAGGTAGATAGATAGAGAGGAGTACTCCCTGCTACACTTTTCTGTTCTTTTTTTTTCCCTACAAATTTGAGTGCACACGAACAATTAAATAATGGACTTATGGAAAATCGAAAGTTGCAGACTGATCAGAATGGGAGTGATCTATTCACAAATGCAATACAAAGGTTGCACGAAAAACGGGAGTTCAATATTTGTTTTCTGAAACGCTACTACCTACCCAACTTGTCAGGTTGTGTTGCCACTACAAGGAGTACTCCTTCAATGTTCCCGCCAAAACAACGAAAAAGAAATGGCGCTAACGCTCCCGCCTTTTTATGGAACGACACGACGACGCAATAAATTCGGGATGGGGGGGGGAGGACACACGAGATGTCTCTGATGACACAGATTAACGACACGCAGAAAAAGACATGCAGTTTTTTTCCTTTTAGTATGCAACGATTTTGTAATGGTTCCTACGTGATAGTATGGATCCCTAAAAGAAAATCATCTGTGGGAGAGTAAGACTGGGGGGCTCAATTACAATCCCCCTCTATATATGACAGATACCCCCATTTTTCCTGACGCTCAAAAATAATATCTTGTGCGAGCCAAAAAAAAGAACGAATCTCATCCACACACACACACCATCTTTCTTCCTCTTTTCACACACCCGCCCCGCCCCCCGTAAGTAAGTAGCAAAACACCTTTGAGATTCGCAGATACACAACCACTAACCAGGCCAGCAAATCAAAGCAAAAAACAGTAAAACAAAAAACTATCATGGACGACAACCCACCCCCACAGGATCAAAACCCGAACATGATGAACGACTACGTCAAGAACGATTCCGCCGAAGGCGGCGATAACACCAACGGCGGACCCCTCGACAATACCGCGGTTCCCATGGGCGACAACGACAACAATGCCGCATCCTCCGCCATGGATCCCGTCTCCGCCAACGGTACCAACAACGATGGAGGCGGCGGCGGCATGATGAACGACAATACCGAAGAGGGCGGATTGCCCTCCGGCATGGCCGGCGGCAACGGCGGCGGCAATTTGTACTTGCGTCCCATCTTCCTGGGCAATTTGAGTCACAATTGCGTGGCGAGCGACATCGAGACCATTTTTACGAATCCCAGTAGCGGCAGCAGCGTGGACAACGGGGAGGTGAAAATGCCCGTTGCGTTGGACAGGGTGGTGAGTTTAGCCATTGTTTTGATTTGTTTTTTTGAGGTCGATTGTTGCGTAGTATTCGTTTCTTGGACGTCCTCATTCACCCTCTTTCATTTTTGTTTCCGCCCCGAATAATATATGGCGCGGCACCCACCCTCACTATATCCATCCCACCAATAAAAACCTCCAGGACATGAAACGCGGATACGCCTTCGTCTTCCTCAAGGATCCCGAATCGCTGGCCGAGAAGGAACGCGCGGAGAACTTCGTTCAGGAGATTAACGGAATGTACGTCCCCTCTCGCATCATCTTCTTCTTGAAACTTCACGTCCCTTTTACCATCCTGTCACGCATCACATGTCGCTCCTTGACTGTCTCGTGGGTCATCACATGATATGGGGGGAGAGATGCTTATATACTTCGTGATACTTCGCTTGTCATCGTTTTGCCTACCGCTCCAATTTTATTTTGATGGGGCCACCGATTTTACTCCCCACACCTGATTTGGCGAGAAATCATTTCATCAATTTTGTCATCCCGATTTTTTCACCCGTGTTTGAATGGGAGGGAACTCCGATCATTTCACGGCATCTGTCGGTTGCAGTCAGAGTGGGGAGGTTATCCTTCCACATGGCCGATCGATCTAGTGGTGAAGTTTTCATCTTCTTTGGCAGTGTCGGAGCATCCAGTCCTCTTTGGTGACACGTGATGTGTCGAGAAATCTTCGTTTCATCAATTTGGGTGGCGGAGCTCCCAAAAAGAGACGGGGGGAGAGAGAATGTTTCATTTGGTCTCCCGATTTAACGGTCAAGCTTCCTCAGTTTTACGTGGCGGAGAAATTGGTGGTTGTTGTTTTGTCTGTGCCTGCACTCACGTCTCGGGAGATCACCTTCCTATTCGGGGGGACAAAAAAATCTTCGTGTCGCCGGGAAGAGGGGGGAGAGAGAGGGAGCGTCATCTATTTTGTCAACGAGTCCCCCTGCAACCGCCATCGTTTTTATTTATTATTCATCGTAAATATTTCATCGCGCACTCCGAAAATCCGACCCGACACCCAAATCACTCATCCACGATACTATTCACCACACTCATCTATCTTTCTCACCATCCTCCTACCCCCCTCTCCCCACTTCTTCCAAACACGCCCACAATTCCTTTCTTCCACACGCGCACGCCGAAAACGCACTCCAGGAACATCCCCCAGGTCTCCAACGCCCTCCGCGCCGAATTCGCCCGAGGCGACGGCCGCGTCAAACGCAAGGAGGACGAACGCCGCAAGAAGATCACCCCCAACGAAACCCTCTTCGTCGTCAACTTCCACGAGGAGACCACCAAGCGCGAGGACCTCCAGATGCTCTTCGAACCCTACGGAGAGCTCGTGCGCATCGACATGAAGCGCAATTACGCCTTCGTGCAGTTCAAGACGGTCGAGGAGGCGATTCGGGCCAAGGACGCGACGAACGGGGGGAAATTGGATCAGAGCGAGATCACGGTGGAGTTCGTGGCGAGGCGCATGGGGGAGGGAGGGGGAGGGAGGGACGGGGATCGGAGGGGGGGGAGGAGGTACGACGACAGGGGCGGGGGATATCGCGGGGGGGGAGGGTATCGCGGGGGTGGGAGGGACGAGGGGCTGAGGCCGAGGAGGGAGGAGTATCGTCCGAGGGGCGGCGGGGGGTATCGCGGGGACAGGTACGATGACGATTACCGTCGCGGTGGCGGTGGAGGGTACCGCGGGGGAGGGGGGGAGGAGCGCAGGCGTCGTTCGAGGAGCCGCAGTCGCAGTCCCGGATATCGCCGGCGCAGTCGCAGGTGAGTGGTGCTCGGTGTTGGTGTGCCTCGAACTTATTACGTGCACGTCTCGTGCAATCTTGCAAATGGAACTGACCACGTGCAATCGTCTCCATCCGTGATTATCTCCAGCCGCAGTCCCGGTTACGACAGAGAATACCGCTCCTCTCGCGACGAGTACCGTCCTTCGAGCCGCGGGGGACGCGACTCGTACGAAGACAGGGAGCGCATCGAGAGGGGATACGGCAGGTCCGAATATTAAAGGCAAGGTGGCTCGAAGGGCGCGAGGTCGAAACCACGGGATATGCGGGGAGGCCTGGTATTGTGTGAGCTGGAAACTGTTTGATTTTGCTCTTTGGCAATACTCGGTTGGGCCGTTTGCCGTGAATGACTTTTAATTTTTCACGAAGGTATCTTTTAACGAAGATGAATCAACTTGCTCACAATTTGCGGTTGCAAGTGACAATTCAGTTGCGATCTGAACAGGTTAAAGACTAGATATCTTGATAAAGTAGAAGTAATTTAGCTTTGATGATTGCGTTTATTTCGGAATTATAGCTATCTAAAAGGGTTGGAATGAAGCATCGAATGCATCAAACATTCCAACCTGCTGTACAAAGGTGCATGCTCGACTCGCATGCTAACAAATAAGCCAAATTTTGGCGTACAGACACTTGATAAGAAACGAGATAAGAAGTCCTTGGTATGCCAAGCTTCTTATCGTTCTTGAACTGAAATTTTGGGCTGATGAACAGCAATCCAAACATTGGATTGCTCAGCCTCGAATATTGTGGTTTGAGTGAGTATACCATTCTTACGAGAAGGTATACTCCCTCTGTCCCAAACTTTGGAGTGTACGCCTGTACACTCCCCCCATTGCGCCAATTTGACACATTGACACTCCCTCTCGAGCGTGTCCACATTTGTACATCTTTAGAGCAAAAGGCTCAGGGCAAGTACGGCCAAAACAATTTAAAAGGTAAGTTACCATCCCATGATGAGTTTTCGAAGTGACTCAAATGTAACTTTCGGAGGCATTTTAGTCGCGATGTCTGCCCACATCAGGTGAGTTGGACAATGTACCACTAAGACTTTGTTTTTGATAATCTGTTCACGTAGCCAAATTGTTTTGAGTGCATAAAATTTGCTGCGTGGAGTAAATTGTGGCGGAATAGTTTTTGCAAGAATTAGGGCTCCGGTATTATCTTCATGTAGCGTGATACGCATAGTAGGAGGTCCTCCGTCAGGAAGTCCAACGGCATGCCCCAATGTCTTCACAACTTCAATTAACGGGAAGAGAACCTTGCACATAGATACCATGGCATATATTTCTGCTTGCATGGTAGAGAGGGCTGTCTCAATTTGTAGGGAACTCTTAACTACCACAGGGCAGTTTGAGACAGCAATGATATATCCGGTACGACTTCTGACACAGACTGGATCTGTCGTTTCTTCGTATCCATAAAGGCCTGCAAAGTCAGCATCTGGAAAAGCATCGATAGATAGCTTGTCAACTTCTTGAGGATTTAGGATAAGGCCTTTTTCAGCGGTACCACATAGGTATCTACCGATTCGTTTAAGGGCTTGCTCATGCGAATGTCTTGGTGCGAACATGAATCGCGCGGCCTGAGACACACTGTATGCTAGGTCAGGTCTAGTGTGACCCGAAAGATATAGCAACATTCCCACCACACTTGCGTAATTGAATGACTCATGCGCCAATGGTCCATCCTCGTCCTTGGTTAGAGGTTTCCGTTCCGCAGGAGTATCTTTGGTCGTGGTTTCTTCTTTCTTAAATCCCAGAGCTGAGATTATTCGTCCGATCAGTCCCGGTTGTTTCATGTGAATCTGTCCTTCCTTATCTCTGACTAGATCAACTCCAAGGAAACCTGCCGCGTCACCTTCTTCTTCAAGGTCAACTCCTAACTTGCGAAGTTTTGATCCAAGTTCGTAGATGTGTTTGGTATCAATGCTCCAGAACAGGACATCATCTACATAGATGACGACAGTAACCTTGGGTCCAATAAAGAGACATGGGTCCAAACGAGATTGCCTCATACCACAAGCTTCAAGTTTCCCTGTCAGATACAACCAAAAGGCTCTTGGTGATTGTTTTAGACCGTAGAGAGAGCGAAACAAGCAAAGAATTCGTGGTCGTCCTTGTTTGTCGTATTGCTTGAACCCACGAGGCATTTCGATAAATACCTTTTCTCCAGGTTCAAGGTGCGCATGAAGGAATGCGCATGTGACATCACCTTGTTTAGAAACAAGGCCCTTTAGTATTTCGAGAATTAACATAATGCGTACCGTTGTCCATTGTGCGACAGGTACATATGTCTCTTTGTAATCAATACCTTCCTTCTGCCAATCACCACGTGCACAAAATCTGCCCTTGAACTTCTTAACTGTCCCATCTGGGAATCGTTTACACTTGAAGGCCCATGTAGACGGGAGTATGTTCTCTGCTTGGTCACGATCAACAACTTCCCAAGCGTTGATTCCTTCTAGGGTCTTTATTTCTTCTTCTGCAGCTTGCCAATATTCTTCAGCAAATGGTCCGTTCATTGCTTGGTTCCATGTAGGATTATCAGCATCGGAAGCAGCTATTTTCGCAGCTAGCAGAAACGGATCTGCATATTCAACTAGAAACTGACTCAATTCGAAGACTTGATGTAGATCGTACTCTTGGGGTTCTTGATTCCACTTAAGGTCATGTGGAGCAAAAGTGAGTGTTAAGTAGTTCTTCAATTTTGTTCGATGAAATTCTTGATGAGACATAGTCTCTCCCCAGTCTAGCATATGCAAAGAATGTTCTTCGAACTCTGCTAGGCGTCTTTTTAGTTGAGTTTTGTATTTCTTGGTATTTCGTTGAGTTCTAGCTAGCGATGCAAGGATTGGAGTTTGCCTTCTACCGTGTAAAACGGGATAAACGCGTTGGGGTCCTCATAACTCATGGTGTTCCAACTTGAATCTGCAATTAACCGTTTTCGACTGTTTCTACTCCTCCCTGAACGCCTGAGTTGTGTGTTGTTTTGAACTGGAGGAGCAAGTTCGTGAATATCATTTGCTCCCTCTGCATCAGTATTCTGTGCAGGTTGGTCAACTTGCGTTTCGATGGTATCATCGTCAGAGTCTTCGTCATCAGATACTGTCGGAATACCAGAATAAGGGTTAGGATGATCAGAAGGTGGACTTGATAGATCCAATTTAGGAGTGGATGAATTTTCGATGTTTTCTTTTTCGATTTTGTCTTGATTCTTAATCCACTGTTCTCGCTCCCTCACTTGACGTCTTCGAAGGTTAACTTTCTTGTCTCGTCGTTCACCTTCACTTAGCCAGATGTCGTCGAGTGGTGGAGGTTCAAATAGAATCCTCCCTGCTTCGTCATACTCCGCTGGTGCATATTCTTCCCGCGCGTTGTTGAAGAGCTTGGTAAATAGGGCATCTGAAGTTTCGTTTGCGATGATTTGTCCTGCGAAGATAGTTTCGAACAGGTCATCGTATACCACGTGGTACTGAGGACTGACGTACCCCGTACTTAAGTGTCTGACTCTACCTATCGTCGACGAATGTTCATTAGAGTAGCCTAAGAACTGGCCTAGTCGTGAACGAAGATTCCACTTGGGTATCTTCTTTCCATCTTGGAGGTTCGGATCGAGTACATACACGGGGCATCCCCAAACATGTGTTCGGAGAAGATCCTTGTGATCTAATTTAGTCTTTGTAAAGACTTCAATTGGTGTCAATCCAGTCTTGTGGTTGGGTATACGATTACGTAGCCATTCAGCATGCTTCATGGCAAAAGGCCACAAACGCAAATTATCCGCCCCATCACTTGGCCAATGTACTGCAGCATGTATCATCATTGTTCGAGCATGATAGCTCAACGTTTGTATCGAACGTTCAGCTATAGCGTTTTGATGTTTTGCTCCAACTCCAGAAAAAGTTTGTTTCTGGTCTTGTTTTATACAATCTTCTCAAAAAAGCTCGGAGTCATAGACACCGTTGTCACTATGATAGCGTTTGACACAGACAGATGCTAAATCGTAGACCCATTGTTCGAACTTGCTCGAAAAAGCTCGGAGTCATAGACACCGTTGTCACTATGATACCGTTTGACGCAGACAGAGGCTAAATCGTAGACCCATTGCTCGAACTTGCATTTTCCAACTAGCGTCTCTTCAGCTCCCATAGAAACTTGCATTTCAACTCGTACTAACCCAGAGGCTGAGTCGACGTAAATAGTTCCACCATGAAAGCCGTTTGCTATTGCCTCTCGACCATAGCCAGAAAATTTACGACCAGAAGTGTGAACGTTAAATTGATCGCTTGAGATCATATCACCAGGTTCATAACTACTCTGTTTGAGTATATTCTCTTTGGTCTTGTTGTGCTTGGAAGTCTTCACTTTGGGCTTTCTTGCTTTCATCTTTGCTAATTCGCAGGACATACACATTGGGATCTTGCAGGATTTTGTTGTAAGATGCTTCGTTGGAATGATTGCAGACATAATAACTTCCTTGTCGTTTTCGAGCTTGAAGTTTCTCTCTCGCATTAACTCCTGAACATGCCTCATGTTAATCCCTAGCTTCCAATGCCAAAGTAGTAGCTCTTTCTGCGGACCTGAAAGTTGATGATTTGCTTTGGTTCCAACGCAGGGTAGACATTGGAATGCAGGAACTTCTGCTCGGCTAATTGTCTGGAATACACTTTCGGTACTTGTAGGCTTGCTTGACGATGTAGAGACAGTCTTGACTTCTACAGAAAAATCATTGAGTGTTGAGCTCATTGTAAGCATTTTAGGACCAATTTCGACTTGTTGGGCCTTCGTCATTGCGACATTTGGAATCATAGGGAGATTCGTATTAGCTTCGACAGGTATATCAATGACTTGTCCATCAGGGAGAGTGTGCATTATTGTATGCCCTAAAATCTTCGCCGATCCACCATGTTGCTTGATGTATTGTTGAGGGCTCATTAAACGAATTGTTGCATGTTCAACGTGGTAACACACCAATGGTAAAAACACTTCTCGTCCAGAATGTGTATAAAACTTCCATAGTACGGTCCCAATTCCAAGCACTTTGTTCTTGCGGGCAATATCCTTGACAGAAACGCCTTCTAAAGGTTGATAGTCAATAAAATCCGCTCTGTACGAAGTTAAACCAATCAAAGCTCCAGTATCCCATATCAGGGGCATTTCCCGGAAACCATGTAGTGGATCTTCCGTAGAGTTGGTAGAAAATTCGTTAAAACGGAAGTACGAAGCAATTCTTTTATTGTGGTCGAACATCGATTTTGCATCGGTCTTATTTTCTGAGTCATTTGGAGTGATAGAATCAATGCCGTATTGGTCCACGTACTCTTCTAGTGACATGGTTGTATCTTCCTGCATAGGTTGATGTGACAGTAAGGGGTTGTGAAGGTTGAAGAAAGGTACGTACAAGTCTTCAGGTACCCCTCCTAGATCTCGTATTGGGTCTAAACGCGTTAAGGTCCGTGCTTGATTTGAAGTCGCGTGAACGTGACTGACGTAGTTGTGACATTGTTTTTGGAATCGTTTTATTTGCCTCAACTTGGTCCGAAGAACATGTGACAGATGACGCTTGAACTTAGAACGTGACATATGGCTGTTGAATTTCCACGATTTCCAAGGTTTGTTACCCCTCCTACGACGACAGCGCAGTACTAGATTGTAGGGAAGCGATCGACGTCGAAACTTCCTTGTGTGTAATCGTGACTTCTTGTTTCTCCGGTACCGATACCGCTTGAATTTCTTTCTTGATTGTAGTTTATTTCTCTTAAGACTGAATATGTAGTCGTCTTTTACCCAGTCGGGACAAAAGAATGTCTCATCGATGAGAACACTTAGGCCGAAGACAACCACGAACACCAAACACTTGTCAATGTGAAACACAGTTGACATAAACAAAATACATATAGACATAACAACTTGAAGGACTGGATTTGTATTGGTATACAACCATCTAACACCAGGGCCGAGAGATGGTTTTACTGAAAAACCTGCCGAAGCGCCCCAAGAACACGAGACATGTCCGGATCGGAGGAATTTGTTTCAAGTTCCCGTGCCTTCGCAGCAAAAGCAGCTGACAAGGCGGATTTCAAAGCGTGACTTGTAAGGGCCTGTCCTTCTTTCTTGACCGGTTGGCAAATTCCCAATTCTAATTGCTTTTTGATGAATGGGTGAGTGCCAGGCATCCTGTAGTTCATCGGATTGGCGATGAAATTTGCATGGTATTTAGTGGAGTGTGTCTTATTGACACCACAGCCTTGATCTTTGGACCCAGCGTTACAACAAGTGAACACGTCACCGGTTGATGTGACAATGACACCATTGGTACTTCCAAACGTACTACGGGAGTATCCATTCTTTGTACCAGTTTTCTTGTTCTTGTTTCCACCACTATTAGAACCACTATTGGATTTCCCTCCTTTTCCGCGACTAGCATTCCGATTTTCGTAGAACTTCTTCTTGTTGGCTTCAAATTTAGTCTTGTTGAAGGCTTCAGGACATTCTTGGGCCTTATGAGACTCAGAACCACAGTTCCAACAGATGATACTGCTTTTGGATTCTTGCTGAGCAACAGAAAGACGTTGCTTCTTGGGAAACCAGGTACCACGTGTGACTGCGCTTGTGTAGAGCGAAGCAGCTTCTTGGAAATAGTCTTGTATAACTCCGAGAGTAGTCGTTGATTTGGTATGGATTTTGATTAGAGACTGATTTTGGAGGTTTCCAACTAACTTGAACGCCTCTTTCAATTCTTGATTGCTACATTTTTGAAGTCCAGAGAGGACATCTTTCTTTGCATCCTTTGGTAGTTGGTCCAACTGACTGAGACGTGTCGCAATGCCCACTATCTCCGTTGAAGCTTGAATAACACTTTCGTTTTCAAATGCGAACAGTCCCGTCTTTCCAAACTTGCGAA
>JAZGVQ010000054.1:0-17396 GCA_037356215.1 Thalassiosira gravida | reverse complement strand
ATCTGAGTGTTCAATGTTAAGACTGGATCTACATTTAAGCTTTAAAAGTAACGGGGTTTTGGATGAGGTAAAAATGGTGTATCATCAACATATTTTAGGCCATCAGTTGAATCATTTCTTTTTTGTCTTGCCATTTTAGGCCATCAGTTGGTTTTTTTCAAGTGCCCTGATATTTTCAGCCATCAGTTAGATTATTTCTTTCTTATGTTTGCTATTTTAGTCCATCCACAGAATCATTGCTATCTTTTGTCGGACTGTTCATGGCCATCAGCTGAATCTCTTCTTTTCATGCTTTGCTATTTTTGATCCTCAGTTAATTTTTTTCTTCCTTGTGTCATGCTAGTTTGGGGCATCAGATAATTCTTACATTCTCTTGTCTAGTTATTTTTGTCTGTAATCTGAATCACTTCTGTCTCATATCTAACTAATTTTGGACATCAGTTGCTTTGGTTCTTTTTTCATTCTGTTCTCTTTTCTTTTCATTCCATCTTCCCTTTTTCTTCTTTCTCTTCATTTTTATTTCTCTTCTTTTCTTCTTTCTCTTCATTTTTCTTAGTTTCCTTTCTTTTGACTGTTTTTGTCTACCGGTTTGGTCAATTCTTTTGTTCCTCTTGTTCTTAGATATTTTGATTTTTCAATTTCTCTTGGTTGAATGTTTTGGTCACCAAATTGGTTTTATTCATTTTTATATACTCCAAATATATGGTTTTGCAAAAGTGCAGAAAAATATGATGGTGGTGGGGATGATGATGAAGATGAAATATTTGGAATCTATTTTTGAGGTAGCTCTAGTGTTTTTTTGATGAGCTGGATATGTCATAGATAGGTGTGGCATACAGGTAACTCAATGTACTAAAGAGAAGCCATGTACTAAAGAGAAGCCAATGTCTAGCCTTTTGCCTTGGCAAGAGAACATTTTAATGAGATTTCCCACCATTAGCAGCCATCTAAAGTTAGATATTGTACTGATTCCATCCTATGTAATATTAGATGACTTGACACTATGCTTGCTTTGGAACTATTTGGAACATATTGAGCAATTATTGGTAGTATCTACTTGCTAGTATGTACAAAGGTACATAGGAATCATTACCTTAAAAAGCTACTGCTATAACACAATTCCTATGTAGTTTAGTACAAAGGGCTATGTAGGAATGCTCCTAGACTCTTTCTCATATGTAGAATTTTGGAGGGTCAACCAAGAAGACAGCCAAATATTTGGCAATAATACAGCCAAATCATATGGTGATTTTTTTACTGATGATAATCCCCATCTTCATATGATGGATTCTTGCTCATGACCTGAGATACTTAGACCCCCTACAATACATTCTATAGACTCCCCTACAATATAGTCTACAGAGTAATGTCCAAGTTTCATGCCCTATTGTTGTTGAGGTCCTTGCAAAAGGTCATTTCATATTCATTTTGATGTTGTCTGTGACTTTTTGACTGGTACAACTAACACACAGTTTAGATCAATTTGTCTATGTGTTTAACCTGAAAAGTAAACTTGCAGGATTTTGGGGTTGTTGTGCTCCATAACTTAGTAGGTTTTATTGGCTGATTTATTTTGGTGTGGATACAAGATTGATTGATTGGTATTCTCTTCATCTGTCCTGATTACAATTAATAGGGGCTCTCCAAATTACACTATACAATAGGGTTTTGAATGAAAAGTATCTAACGCACTTACAAGTTAGGATGAACGGATGTCAAAAGTGATGAGGATATAAAGTCCACAAAAACAATACATACGGTGGGAAATTATGTTCTACTTTAAACAGGGTTCTGTGCAGCTAACATGTGCTTTAAAATATATATGCTACATATAGGCTTGGTGCAAGTGATAGACCAATTACTACAATGGTAGTGGCTGAATATGTACAACGTATAAGTAAGCAGCATTTTTAGTATCTATTCAATGGATAAGAATGTTCCCTATTTGCTTCATCCCAATAGATGGTATACAGTTTCAGCTCTTGTATGATGGAAATAACACTGCTTAGCATAATTTAAATAGTATTTGTTTAGGATTGAAAGTACTAATTTTCTTTATGAATGTCTGAATGACATATAATTCCTAAATCACAATATCAATATCATATAATTCCTAAATTGCTATATCATTTTGAGAAGATGTCTATATCCTTGATCCAACATGTTATTTGGAGTGCTTCTTGTGAAGAGGACTTTTGAGACTCCATTTACATATATGGTACAGCCTGAGACACTTCTATACATTTCAGAATCTTAGACATAATCACTATCTGTGATGCAAACAATCTCCTGGGGTTTCCTATTACTGTCAATGGGTCATATATTTAGTCCTAGAGTTTTACTATTTAGAATGCATTTGATACATCGTAGCATCTCTTTCTATTTGCCCTCTGTAGTGCAATTGATAACTTTAGATAATTCTCAAACAGCATTAATGATATCTGGTGGTGATTATCTAAATAAAGCAACATGCCAATTCCTGACTGGTACCTCATTTACTCTACTTTTAGTACCATGCGCACCATATCTTTTTGTGCACCTAATGCATGCCTAGTGTACCAGGTGTCAGATAAGTATATGACTTTTGCACTTCCTCACAGAAATTCTCCTAATGCATACCCAGTGTACCAGGACAGAATTTCTTTTCAAGATTTGAAATCAAATGAGGTTGACCAAGCCATGTTTTTGTATGATCATCTGATAGAATAATCTCACAAGAAAGATAATGGTGGAGATTATCTTCAAGTTTCAGCATCAGATTCTTTTTCTTCAACTAATCTATAGTATCATTGACCCCTTTTGGATATCCTAATGCCAGGCTGTTATTGTTATCTACATAATGTCCAATTGGGATAGCTTTTCTTTCTATGACTGTCCAAACTACTTGCTTATCCATATTGCCAATTTGTTGGTGTTTGACGCTTGCCATTTATCATGTTGCTTGGGATCTACATGATACCACGCTTCTTCATACAATTTTGGCTCTTCATAATCATACGTAGATGTTTTGGTATCTACCTTTTTAGTGATACATAGTTGTTGATATCCTGTGTAATCTGTTAGATGCTCATAGTAGCAGTCTCCCTTCTGGTGTCATGGTCATTGTCATCAATGTCTTCTATGATGTGAGTCTGATCATCTTGATGTTTTGTATCTAAATTTCCTGAGTCTTCTCCTGCATGATTAGACTTGATAAACAGTTGAACTTCCTGAGGCGGTTCCAAGTTTACATGATATGACACTACTCAACTGAGGATTCCAGAAGCATTGGGATTAGAAGATGCTTCAAGATTTCTCATATTGCATGAAACCTTGACACTCTTTCTAGTAATACTATGTTTCAGTAGTACTGTAGTGTCACTATTCACTCTTGTTTTTGAATTCCTTGTTGTTCTTGTGGTGTTATGGGTTGTTTGAGAGAGTCTATGACTCTTTCTTTGTGGAACATTATGGAATTGTTTGCCACTCTCAGCCAACATACTTTGCAGAAAAATTCTAAATGCACAGCTACAATCTGGTTTTTCTTCTTTTGTTTTGTTTTTGTCACTTTACTCATAGACTGTTCATCTGGATAAATTAGGTATGGTGTATCCTCATGTTCATCTTCGTTATGACTGCCATGTCCGTTATTGTCACTTATGAAGTTTGTGTCATTTTTCTCTTTCAAATGTTTCTTTTCCTTTTCTTCTTTAAAACATTCTAACTTTGTAACCTACTCCTTTGCAGGCTTTGTTGTATGTTTGGGCTCCAGGAATATCACATTTCTGCTCATTAATACACATTGTATGTCAGGATTGTATAGATGGTACATTCCAGTTGAATGATCATGAACATAGCCAATCCAATGCATTATAATTCCCTTTGCACTCAATTTTTGCTTTGATTTTATATTGGCTGGTGCTAATACAGCGCTGTCCAAATTTCTTTGTAATACAGACAATATTCTTCTTTCCCTTCCCAAATAACTTCTGGAATGTGCTCTTAGTTTCCCCTTCCCACACCAACATTTCATCAAGATCCGTAGCTGTAGCTCCTGCTTCAGCCCACAGTTTCTTGATTTCTAAGATATTCATCCCAAAGTCATATAACACAGCTCTCACACACTCATACAGAGTTTGATACTTTTTCTCAACTCTGCCATTCTGTTGTGGAGTATCACGAGCTGTATACTTGAAAATGAGTCCCAGATCCTCTTCTTTGGCCTCTTTTCTGGAATTTTACATTTTCTCCAGCATTGTTGCATGGTATGGATTAAAATCAATTCCTTTGTTTCTCAATTATTTAATAAGTGTAATAATCTTTGTCTTCCATATCTCTTTGTGAGGCAGGAAAAAGCTTGTTGGATAATTGGGGTAATCATCTATAAACAGAAGCCAATGTCTAGTTTCAACAATGCTCTATTGCATAGGAGAGCTGATGTCAATAAATAACCTTTCACTAGGAGTTTTAGCTCATTGGACTTTTTCTTTAGGCACACTCTTCTTTTTAGTCTCTGAAATTAAGCAATCTTTGCATATTTCTGGTGTACTTTTCAATAGCATGTTTTGTGGTTATGAAGTAGATCTTGTCACTGTAATTTTTTGTGTGCCCAAACTATTTATGGTATTAATTAACTAAAGCAGTCTTATTAATAGCTAACATGGCTATATTAGACTGTTCAGTCATAGGAATCATCCAAAATCCAGACACCCACCCATATTTGGTCTTAAGTTGATGGTCACACACAATCTTACTACCATATATGACTTGTAGATTTCCATCACTATTTGTAGATTGATCGCTACCCCTAGCATATCTCTAGTTGTAACGGGAAAGCCTTTGAGATGTACTTTTTGACACCTTGACCATTACTCCCTACATGATTGTTGAAGTCCCATCATTTGAAGGAAACTTTCAATCCTTGTTTTCCTTTCTGTGTTGCTATTTGTGATATATTATCATATCCACCAATTCTTTTTTGAACTGGTTCTGCATCATAGAGTCCATCTGCATCTATGTCCATGATATGAGATGTACCTGTATCACCAAAGAACGTATGATTATCAAAAGACTCATATCTCTGTTCATTTATGACACAGAAACTCACTTTTTTGTTGTTATTACCAGAAATATCTGCAGATGACACAAAAGCAGACACATCTGGCAGCTCAGAAATCCCAATGAGATATTTATTGAGTCTCATGACCAACCCTTCTTCCTGGGTGTACACCACAGCATACTTTCTACACCTCCAAGGATTCAGGTTATCAACAAATGCCACTGTTTTTATCTGACCTTCAGCAACATTGTGCTTGGGGCAATAGCTTTTTACCAGAACATCTTCACAGAATGAGACATGCTTTGGAGATGCCTCACAAGGTTTCATAACTCCTTCACATCCCATCACAAAGCACAGTTCATAGAAACTTTCATATTTCGATGCATTCTCATCTTCTGAACAAGTAACTGCAGCCATTTCTTGCTTATTTTCCCTCTTACTCCATCCAGCCTTCATGTGGCCACACTGAACACAGTAATAGCATTTTCCTTGGAATGAACCTGGTACTCAAGTAGTGGGTGTACCATCTGTACTTTTTGCACAATTTGTACCATTCTTTCCACACTCCACATGTTTGTGACCACATTTTCCGCATTTACTGAACATGCCTTTAAATTGCTTCACAAAGTAGCAAAATTTGTCCTCAGTTATTGCTGCAAATACCTCCAAAGCTGTTGAAAGGGCCTTTTTTATGGTCACTTTCTGGTGCTGAATTATGCAAATTTTGTATCCTTGTTTACCTACCATTCAACTTATCATTCCCTGCTTCAATCATGACTGAAGAGGGGCCAGTAATCATCTTTGTTTGCATCTCATTCACTTGGTTTTTGTATGCTTTTGGAACATTTGTCAAAATACGGAGTACCAAATCATTATCAGACTTTGCACTTTTTCAGCATTTTTTTCCTTGTTCATATGAGTTCATAGAGCTTCAAGTTGAGTAATCCATCTGTCTTGATTATCCTTGTCATTTGTCAATTTACTTTTCATAAGCTGTGGTTCAATTTCAATGAGATTTGGAGCAGTTTTGGCTTTGTATTGTTTTTGCTTGCTTGGCAATTTCCAATACCACTCAACCTGGTGCTTTTACAGTACCCATACTCAAAATAAGATCTGAATGTGTAGCCATACTGGAATCATATTGCACAATGATTGACTAAATATCAGGAGTTCAATTACTGCCTGTCTTTTTCATGGCATCTTTGTACTCTCCTTTCTTGGGGAGCTTTTCCACACATGTTAGAATGTTAAAATGCCACTATTACAGTGCCTTAGCCTTGAATTTCTGAATCCAAGTGAGAAAATTCTCCTTCTGATCACAGAGTGGAACAGTCTTTATAGAAGATTTGCAGTAGTCATTGTTCATTTTATTGATTGTAGCTGATAACACACCCCTATTGCTTCTCTTTTTGTTGAACTGTATGGTCTTGTCTTGGTGAGACTGTCTTAGATTCTTGAAAACTTTGCACTAACTCTTTAAACTCTCCAGGAGATATCTTAAATCTAATATTTATCATTTTGTTGAATACTTCCTAGCTTGAAGATTCCTTAATAGTGTGTTTTTGAGAGTCACAGTGTATTGTTGAAGAAAATATGACTGTGTATACAACCAATCGTGATGTAGTACTAGTTAGCTTATTATTTGTAACAAAGATGGGTATTTTGTAGAGTACACTAAAAATAAGTATGAAAAACTTAGAGTAATTACAAAAAAACTTTGACTAATGAACACATAAATTTTAGAGCAGAAATGAAGACAAATAAATAGCTCTACACACCACAAACAACAAGTGTGTCAGGTCACTGGCCTGAGGTCATATTTGCCTGTATTGCACGCAGAATATTGGTGGCACTTGTACTCTGGTTGTAATGCTTGTAGAGCATGCCATAGGCCACATCTAACTACTGAGCTGACCACTAGGATCAGATTGGTCCAGACAATCATTGGGATGACGTGGATGGTACAAATGATACCTGGGATGAGGACTCCAAAGAAGGATGCCTAGAGTGTTGCAAAGAAGGTTGACTCTGGCTCTTTAGATGACTCTGAAGATATGCATGGCATGATCAAAGCATGAATGCTGGGCTGGATTCTTGGCTGGGATGATGGTTGACTTGACAAAGTTGGCCCAATTAATAGCTGAAACAAAGCCCCCCCTACACTGATGGCTATGTTAAGGGTTGTTCAATGGACCATCCCATATATCTTCTTGTTCAAAACTTGATAATCTTGTCCAGGGTGATTGCCTTGAGCTCGCGTTTTGTCTGTTTATGCTTCAGAGTAAATTGGTGGCAATGAATTTTGTCCATCAACTTGCGCATCTTGTTGTGATACATTTGTACCTTTATCTTCTTGACAAGTGGTCCCCAACAAGAAGAGGATGGAGGTGTTGGACAATGATATGGGCAGGCATGACAAGAAGGGTTGACTGGGCTTGCAACTGCATGACAACAAGATCATGTTCAAGATTCTTGTGCCATCTGATTTGTAATATCAAAGTCAGGGGGGTGGGAGATTTTGATGGCTATACTCAATGCTTTTTTCAATTGGATTTTTCAGTAGTCACTCAAGGTGTTGGTGTTGATGCTCCTTTAATTTGGGCATCAACTGTGGCAAAGTAATACACCACTAGTCAAACACAGTGCAGCATCATGATGCAAAAAATAGAAGTGGGCTTTGGCCATGGTGTTGTTAGATAATTGTTGGTATGTTGTTATGTCCCTTGATTGTTTGATTGTCATTCCCTCTATTCTCATAAAATGGCGGGAGAATATTTCATTACCAATTCCCCTTACATAGGCTCAGCGTAGGGTCATATTTTTTTAATGCTAGACAATATAATAACTTACTAAATGGTCATAAAAACAATCCTGGGTATGACCATATGTTGTATGAAGTCCATTCAGTTATCATTGAATCTGACTCAACTATCATACTTTTTGACATAGGGGTACGTAGGAGTACAGTACAGTCTCATATGATACATGACTTGTAACAAAATGGTTGTATTTTCATATTAACATAGTAATACAATTGTGTTTTATGGAATGAATTATAGTAATTAATGAACCTGGAATTTGCATATAATATACTATTCCTATGCATGTGTCACCTTACTTACATGCCATGGGAGTGTAACAGGGAACAAACAGTGATACATGACAATATGAGTTTTGTATGCATCATCCACGTCTGATAGGAGTAGGACCTCTAACAAATGACATTTACATTTGCATATGTCATAAGATGCTGTCTCAATTGTTGTCCATTGAGAGTCATGACTGTTCCATAACACATGTCAAACACTTCTGCATTTGGCATTGCTGACCTAAAGTATCATATAGCTACCATTTAACATAGATTATACACATGATTGTGCTGTTTTACACAGGGTTCTAAGTTAGATTAGACCAGTACCATATTGTGCTAGAAAGAAGCTAGGTTAGCTATTGTACTGTACCTGCTTCCTAAATATGATGCATCAAGCCATGTTAGATATATACTATTATTCACTTACCCAGTGAGAAGATATCATTTTTCAAAGAATAAACCAAAAGTGATATGGCAGGAAACTTGTGGTTGATATAAATGTAGTAGGTGTTGTATGCAAAACCAAGTTAGAAACCTGAGTAGATAAAAATTGTGAAATACCAACTACACAAAAGTTTGTTTTCACACAGCATATCATCAAAAATATGGAAAGTGAGAAAGCAGATACAAATTTATTGTGAACTGGTTATTTTTAGCAAGACAAGGTAATGATACCCATATTTAGACATCAAAAGTAATGTGTGTAAAATATGTGGGTCATTATTTGCATGGTAACAATGTACTAATAATTTTGTCATACATTCATAGCAATGAATCAAACTTGCTCATGATTTCACGGAAGTAAGTGAAAATGTTCAAGTCATAAGCTTGTATGAAAAAAGAAAGTGTCCATACTAGGTCTAATACACATATACTAATAGAAGGGAAACTATGTAAATTATACTGCTGTGCAACATGAACTTACAGACAAGAATCAGTCCTTGTAAAGGCATAACAAATATGAATAAATAAATAATTGATTAAGAATATACAACCTTGTTGGATTAAGCATATATAAGAGCACATCTAAAATGGTTTGATGCACAGGCAAGATTCAAATGAAGGTGCATTTAGCACCATTTTGTAGAATAATCAGTCTTTGGTGAGATATATTGTTTACTATACTATGGAGGCATATGAAACTTAAAAGTAAGTATTACAAGCTAACATGACTAAGTAAGACTACTTGTATGTGCTTTTAGTATAATTAAAAGAGTATCAAATATTTGACTGAAAATATCTGATATTATCAAGTGTCATGTTCAGTAGGCCATTAAATTGTGACATTTTAGAACACCTAGTAAGCAAACTACTAACCGACACTCTCTGAAAATGAAAACAAAAAGATTTTTAAAGGTAATAATTTCCATCTGCCACTGTAAATTAGTTAAGCAACTGGGTTCAGTCATTTCCATAGATCATCATACAATTGCTCAAAAATATTTACAAATCAAAATGGATCACCATAATGTTAACAGATGGATCATGTTAAAGATTGTTAACTACTTAGTCAGATGATACCAGTTAGTATTAACAATCATACCATCTTTGTAATCTGAACTTCAGTGTGTTCAGCTGATTGTAATGATAATTACATGCCAAGAAGAGAATAGCTCTTGATGATCAATATAGAATAAGAAAGTAGTGTGACAAAAACAGTCTAAATGTCCAACTACTACCAATATTAAAGTACACAAATGATTAGCACTTCAAGTAAGTAGCTAATAAGAGTGTCTCATCAGAGAAGACACACAGATTTATATGCCACACATACCCCAGCAGAGAATGCTGAGATGGACTAATATTACTCTACTTACTTATGTTAGAGGTAACTTGAGCTTTTACTGAAGCCCAGATTACAAAAAGAAGTTGCTACTCCTATATGGGACCAGGAGGAACAACATTAACTAATGAGAACTAATAATACTTCTCAATGTCAAGATGTCATTGTAAATAGTGCCAAAAGTGTTTCAACTGGAAAAGTGTTTGAATTGATAGAACAAGGTCAGCTAGATCTAGATACTGATCTACTAAGACATATGCTGATAATAATTAACACATAGAGTCAAACAAGATGTGTTATAAAGAAATGTACAAACTTTTACTGCATAAATGGTGCACTTCCATAATATTATCAAAATATATAAAAAGGGTTTGGATCATAGTGATCATTAGGTGAAGAGTTCATATGAATCTTCTTTAGTCAGAAAAGAAAATAGATGAGAACTGAAATAAATGAATGGGAAATGTATATGATTGAGAGCTAGACATTGGTTTCACTTGTCCACAACAATTGTATTAACCTTTAATAAGCCATTAGACTTGAGAAGTTTTTATAACCACTTTGCCTCTGGCAATAGATATTTGGAACTATTGAGTTCAAAAATTGACAGAGAGGGAATGACAAACATAGCTTGCTAAGCCAAGTCCAAAGAACATTTCATCAATAGTTACTAAGTAATACACACAAGTGATACTACCAATCACATGCATAACAACTCAAATACAATCTTTTGTGAGATGAAAGAACTTAAATTTTAATTTTCTTAATAAGCAAGCTTATTGACTGTACTGTTATAGTAAAGTCATGTCATAAAAGATATTCTGCACTGGTAAAACCTGACAAGTATGTATAATGTCTGAGTAAAAAGACTAGGTGTTTACAAAATTTAAGTATCTTTTGGACAGGGAAGATATAATAAGTGACACATTGAGGTTACATGACAACTAAGTGACATAGAGTGTGAAATTATTCAAAGATTGAAATTATGATACTCAATATGAGCATTGTTTGGCAATTAATGATACATTTGCCTTGCTCCCTTGAAAGATACTTATATTGCTTAGTCACAGACCTTATCATTTTCAAAAAAGCTTACAAATGCTTTGTTTGCCAGAATACCAGATCTAATATAGAGATCCCAAAGATAGGTTTGATGATAATAATAAATAGAATCTTTTGATCTAATATAGAATACATATTATGTACAACACATTGCTAAAACACTGGATGTACAGGAGGTAATCCAATTTTAGTGCTCATAATATCTGTTGTGCCAATGACCATAAACAACATATCCACAATGTGATACATCTGAATATGGCCTAAACTAGATCAGGACAGGGCATAAAATATCGCATGCATAAAAGACACCAGCATGACACAGAAAATAGTATGGACTGTTTTAAATGTCAGTTTATAAAACAATGGGATGAGAACTAGTGTATATATCTGATAATACTTTATGACAACTTAGTACCAATGCTACATCTTGAGTTAGCTTTAGGAAATCAAAGATTCAGTGGAATCCATTTGACAATGTCAAAATGAACAAATCAAATTAAAATGATCACACAAACAAAAATATATGTCCCAAGAGTTCTGACCCTAGAAAATGGAAGATAAAAGATAATAAGATAATAATGAGACAACCATCTTTGGATATTGTTCTCAAAAATAATATAAAACCAAAATAATCAAAATCAAACTGAGGAAAACTTATCCTGCAAACAAAACAACATGAAGACAAGCCCATTTTCCTATGATAGGTTCTGACAGGCCTCCTCACTTCAACTACATAATTGAACTTCCAAAAGGTGGACGGGTGTTGTATACAGGGTGCTAAGTTAGATTAGACTAGTACCACTTTGTGATAGAAAGATGCTGGGTTAGCTATAGAGCTGTACCTACTTGATTGTCTATCCCAGTATTGCTATATCACACAGCCAAACCCAAAGTAGTAGTATGTACATATATACATACTCTACTTAGGTGTCCTTGTGTTGATCACATAAGAAAGTGATACCATACTATAGATGGGCACTCACATGATTACATTAAAGGCTTACTACTAGAACCTATTACTGCAATTAGGCTTCAATACAATTCATATTGTTTAGAATATTGAATTGGAAATATAATACTGGCCAGTCTGTTGCAAACATAAGGAGTGCAACATTGTCAATCAACAATAGATACGCTGACATATCTGAAAATGTAAGGTATCTATCTAAAGGTATCTAATCCTATGTAGCAATAAGGCCACACATATTTTGAGACTTGACTTTCACATTTATTACACATGTCAGCACTCAGACAGTGTGGGTTACATTAAATCATTAGATAGGAGTGTGTATGCTATATCATGGGGGTGGGAGTATTGTCACCTTTAATGTACAGACATAGGTATATTAAGTAAGTTGCTGGATAGTCCCAGTGTAGTGCATCTTTAATTCACTTGTCTCTAATGATGTCCACATATCCCATGCATTATTGCCACAAGATCATATGCTTGTTTTATTTTCATCAAGCTTATCCATGTCCTGCTTGATGTGTGTCTATCATTTTGTTACAGTTCTTCCTTCTCTTCTGTGTTACATGTTATCACTAAAGAGGATCTGAGTGGCTGTTTATTCAACCAATGTTGTGATATATTTAGCCCATGCAACTCAAGATGATTGGTATTGTTGGAAGCATTCAATGGTTTGTCTGCATTAATCACAATCACGGTCATTTGCTTTGTTCTTTTGACCCAATTTAACAATCTAAGCATATAACCCATCTCCTTGGGTTTTCAAATTCAGTTACAAGTTCCATTCAATCCCTAGATCAATTGTTTCTTGCAACCTTCCAACCAAGCAAGCCTGCCCTTGATCTCTTCATATTGATGCTGTACATGGATTTTGTTATCCATCTCAGCCAATGACAGACATTTTTTGCATTTCAAAGTCTCTCACTGTGGGAAATGCTTGGTATCCTTGACATTCTAACTTAGCTCATCAACAAAAGAACGCAATGAAATAATGTAGTCTCAAAGAGATAGAGTGGATTTCAAATGAGATGTACCCCGGGGGTATGAAGCTCCCTCACTATAATTGGCATTGGTGCTCCCTCAAAATGCTGGTAGGGAGGGTATACAAATGTTTTGGCTAGAAAGTGTTTGAACTAAAATACTGTCATTATTATAAACGTACAGGGCAAGACTTTGGCCAAGAGATGAATGTTATAAACTCTGCAAGGGGAAGAGTTAGTTGTTTGACTTCAATTTCCTCTGAGTATCATAGGCATGAAGAAGTACTATAGATTAGTGTGTCTTAATTGAACTCCTTGTAAAACTTAAGAAAGACAGGGAAAAATCATGCTGAAATCAGCTAGGTCAAACAAACTTCCACACTTAGTAGTTATCTAGATATGTGGACAATGAAAACTGGTAGGCTCTTGGATGTTTGGTCACCAGGATGGGAGCTTGCTGAACAAAGATAGGCAATAAATAGTTCTCGTGGTTTTCAGGTGCAAGGAGGAGGGAATCATTGTGTGTGTGGGTCACATGAGTTTGTTTGTCTGCTAGGAGGATAGAGTGCGTGGACGATATTTTGCTTGTATTTTGTAGCTAATACAACTACGAATAACAGTGTCATTGGATATTTGCCAAGAGTGAAATGTGGCGAAGGGAGACAAATAATGTCCAAACTGGTGACCTGAACTGGACTTGAACAGATCTTCATCAACTTATGACAACATGACCAATTGGGGAGTGGGATGACACCCACAGTTGTGGCAGGACCCAGTCCACTGAAATGTAAATCAATTTAGGTAAGCAATCACATGTTAGAATCAAGTTATACAATTGACAATTCTGTAGACAGTATTCAATTCATCCTTACCTCGCACATGCCTCCTCCATACGCGCTATCACAGGCGTCTTCATTGAATTGAGAGCAAGTGAAGAATGTGGGCGAAGTAGTCAATGCTCGAGGCGACGCAGCGGGGGGTGGCGTGGGTGCGACTGGTGCATTGGTAGGATTGGGAGTGGGGTCAGGAGTTGGCTCAGGAGTCGGAAGTGGTGTAGGCTGCGACAAGAATAGAACAAATGATTTAGGTGGATGGTGTGAAAGAGCAGTGTTTCCTTCTCAATTCATAAAATACCTACCTCAACTGTGGGATTCGGAGTAGGCTCCGAAGTCGGATTGGGCGTCGACACAGGTGTAGGCTGTGGGAGAGAAACATAACATGAGGGTGTGCTATCATTTAGGTCGGGGAAGTCAGTGATGACAATATTTACTTCCAAAGATGAATTACTTACTGGAGGCGTGGGCACAGACGCAGGAGCTGTATTGACAGTATAAATTAGCTGCCCATTCCACCTGGATGGCGAAGTGTTGGCAGCAAACAGAAATCTCTTGCCAGGCCCTTGGAAGATAGTCAAGTCATCATCTGAGGCAACGACTGTTTCTGTCGAAGTATTAGGACCCATACCGAAGACCTGTAAGTCCCCAGCCCTCAGCGTGACGTAGAACGCCTGCCTTGAGCGAGCAGAAATTTGCACTGTCTCAAAGCTAGACTCGGGTAAAGAGACAAGTGAGAATTGTGGAGAGCCAGTGAAATCATACTCCGCGATCTGAGTCCATCCATCAGAAGAATTCTCAAACCCTACATGTGTTCCTGTTCTCGTCCACACTTCCCCAACCGATCCCCGAAAGTAGAGGATATTCAATGAATTAACCATAACATCTCTGTTACCTGCTACCACGTCAAACATGTGTCCTTCAATGCCAAAACAAGAGGTGCATTGCTGCCCTCCGAGCGTGAAAGGCCCCTCGGCGCAGTCTGCAGGACAGCTGGCGCCTTCGCCTTCTTCGCAAATACCATTTCCGCAACAGTTTGGAATGGGAGTGCTGTCGCATCCGCCAAAGATGTTGCACGTATCTGCCGTGCAGTCATTGCCGTCGTCACAAGTATTCTCCGTGCTGGGTGTGTTGATGCATCCCTCGGTGGCACTGCACGCATCAGTCGTGCAAGGGTTGGAATCATCACTGAATCCATTCGTAGCAGTTGGGTTAGAGAAATAGACCGAAAACAAGTGAATGGTTGTGAGGAATACTCACCAGCTTTCTGATATGTCCGTGAAGGAACAGGTTCCCGCCGAGCAAGTGTCCTGGGTACATAATGAATCATCTGCGCAAAGGGGAGCATAAGAGCAAATACCATTGCTACTACACATATCAATAGCTGTGGAGGAATTGGGTTGTATAGAATGATAAAGTCAATATTTTGAACCTACAGGATGAAATGAAAATGTCAACATAGACTCTTACTGCATGCATCGGCGTCGTCGCAGTCGATATCCACAGTGCAGTCGGGAATGCTATCTGTGTACGTTGCAACATCGAGCCTGGCTTGATTGAGCTGACGGACATTGTCGGATCCAGCGTCCCCCATGGGTTGACCGTTGAATTCAAGGGTAGGGTTCGAGAAGAATTGCCCTCTAGGGCAACCGTTCCTAGGGTTCATGTCGCACTGGCCTGTTGCACAATTGGTGGCCATAATGGAACGGAAGTCTCCTTGGGGGTTGCGCCATCCGTAGAAGGAGTTCGCGGCGTCGCCGCAGGCATTGTTATTCCCTCCCCTGTCATGTAGGCATCCCTGCAGTATTCCAACAAATTAAGGAGGAGAAGCTATTTGTGAGCGCAAATGTAGGTGGATAAGTAATCACTTGGTTACAAATAACGGTAGTTGGTTAACGCACCATGTTGTGCCCAATCTCGTGTCCAAAAGAGAAGTTGCCTTCAAGATAGAAAGAACAGGAGTTGAATAATACTTCTAGCAGAAAAAATATGTGGAAACAGAAGGCACAAGAGACTTCTAGGCACCCTTACCAGTAGCACAGCTCCAACTGGTAACGGAGAACATCAAATCCTTTCTGGGTCCAACGAACCCAAGACCGCAGAGACCGGAGACCTGCGGGAGGCCCTCGATGAGCATGGCGACGATGTCGGCTCCGAACGTCTCGCGAAGGTCGTGAACGTTGTCGATAACGCCATCGTTCATGTTTCGGATCCCGTTAAGTGCATCATTGAAGACGTTACTGGCTGGTTCCGTGTACCCCGATTCGCGATACGCGTGGACGAGGCGGAGTACGGTGTCGACTCCCGAAAGTTCGTAGGCCGTGTTGGTTTCGGCGATCTACGCAGCGAGCAATCGTTTCGAAACGACGAGGTTTAGTGGCACGAAAATGGAGAAAAGGATGAGACGAACGTGGTGATACATAGTTGACGAAGAACAAAGAGGTGTCTTGAATACTCACAGCCAGATTGACGAGCGCTATCATGTTACGTTCGGTGCTCTCGTTGACCTCACATCCCCGGGGAAGGTTCGAGTTGGCGCACTCTGCAAACTCCGTCCAGGGGACCATGACATCGAGGACGCTTCCATCGTCCAACTGGAGGCCGCGTCGGCCCAACGGGGGATGTCCTCCGCGCAGGCGGGGGCTGCTGACCAGCGCCTCTCCACTCCCTTCGCCCGCCACCGGTAGCTGAGCCACGAGTTCCCGAGCGATGCTCGTCGTTGCCATCCCGGGGCGAGAGATTGCCTCGGGTACCGCAGGGATAAGGTCCTCCTCGGGGGGGATGTCTGCCACGGGGGTGCAGTCCATCATCGTGTCCTTACGGGCCGCGTCAGGATGGATCCTGCAGATCTCGTCATCCATGGCGATGGTACCCATCATGAGTTCCTTCTCTCCATCCGCGTCCATGCCCGCCGATACCATGTTCATGGCGCCAGTGCCACCGTTGTCGGAGGCGCACTCAGCGTGAAGGGCGGCGCTGAAACGCCCCTTAGGCGCGCCCATGGACTTGCAGGTGAACCTCCGCCCCAGACCGAGATCGACGTCGAGGATGTCGTCCTTTTCGGTCTTGAGATCCAGGCCATCGATGTTCATGGTGCATTGGCGTCCGTTGCCGTTGCAGCCCATGGCGCCGAGGCCGTTCGGCTTACCCGACTGGCCCTTCGACTGGACGAGACGTTTCGACTGGCCCAGTTGGGCGGTGACGGTAGCGGCCGAGACGAGAAGAATTGCGATCGATAGGTTCATCTTGACGATCGGACGGGCAATAATACGATGATGTACCTGAATTCAGATTGAGATTGCCGATTGTCGTAGCGTTTGGACTTTGCTGTCGATGTGGAAGAAAGTTGTGAGGTTAAAATAATGGGATGGTGAGCCACACATATCTACTGTACGTTTGACTTCGAGTGATCACCAGATCCTTGAAAAAATATTTTTTTGTAAAATTTACACTTACTTACTTAGATTAGTTCGTTCTGCCAAAATAAATGAGATGTCTGCTTGAACCATAAAAATATGTGATTGAATATTGATAGTCCTCTGGGCCTCACGAGTTGAGCTAATTATGGCCAAATCGAACACCCATAAGGCAATTAAGACATTTGAAATTCGATTTCGACTTTTACTAATTGAGCAGGCTTTT
>JAZGVQ010000053.1:0-17692 GCA_037356215.1 Thalassiosira gravida | reverse complement strand
CATTGCACAATGATATAAACAGGAGACTAGTATGCTCGTTGGCATTGCCCACTGATCTTTGATCTTCATTGTTCATAGTTTGGGAAGATGAATGATTTCCTCTTCCTTCCTACATGATCAACACATCACATGCCTATATGTGCCTCTTGTCTACCTACAATTATCTAAGATAACCACAGTGCACCATTGTCCCACTTGGCTGTTGGTAGAGTTGATTCTCAAAACAACAACAAATACATTGTTGCATTATAATGCATTATTAGTTATCAATGTGTTAGATGCATTTGGATACAAATCCAAACAGAAATGTTACCTACTCATTTCATAGCAGTATCCCCAGGCCATGCATATGCACTTACCAAAACTTTGGCTTGTTTTGTGCACCTCTGCTCATGAGCTGAGGCAATCTTTGCTTTTGAGAATCAAATCTCACCACAACTGGTGGGTAAAGACGAAAAAGAAAAAGGTCTCTCTAATCATTGTCCACAATCATCATGAGACAGTATCTTATGTACCAGATTCTACAAAGAAATCTATGATGTGATTGCTAACTCCTGCAATCATTCATTTACCTGTACAAAGGCTTCATTATGAGTTTTGTATTGCAAATGCACACTTCATAACAGTTACTCAGAGATTTGAGTAAAATAAAGCTCGCAATTTTGTTGAATGTCTCAACAAATTTACAACCTTATCAATTTGACATTGGATTGAAGCTCATTGGTTCAAAAAATTCAAACCAAACAATGGAATCTTTGACTATGAATTAGTCTGCATATGCATAACCAGCAACAAAATGGAGACAAGCACCATGGATCATTCACCAACAGGTTGAAAATATTTAACAATTTATTTTATTGCTACTCCTGTGGACATGCCGTTGACCAAACCAGACTCAATTGCCCACACCTCAAACCCCACCATGATTCCTACACACACAGGGACAACGCTCATCTTGTGCCAAATGCATCTATGATTGCAAAACACAAAACATTGCCAGACAGGGTAGGAACATGATTGGGATGGAACATTGTACATTCATTAGAGAAAGTGAACTACAAAATGAACACTATGTACAACTAATACCAACAGTAACAACAGCAACACCAGGGTGGCCATCACCAACAACAATTCAACCACCAACAGCAACAACAGCAACAACAGCAACAACAGCAACAACAGCAACAACAGTGGCAGCAGAACCAAAATCGGCAACACAAACATATGTGACATGCAGGGGTGTATTTGAATAAAACATAGTAACAAACTTATTTTGATTCATCGCCAAATACAACCCCTACTCACTACACACCCATACAATTAGATGCCAATAACATGACTGTCCAGACAGATAATCCGTCTTGATAGAAGCCCATCTTCAAACTACAACACAACAATAAGACATTCCCTGCCAGAGCAAAGGCATGGAAAACCATGACCAAACACTTCCACTCAAATAACTAAGTTGGATCCCAAATGCTCATGGAAACGGCCAAACTTAAAATAGCAGTTGACATAGAAATTGCAGACACATGGGTCACAACACACTTTGCCATCCCAGGTGCACCTGTCATCAATCACAAAATCTGCTAATAATAAATCTCCTAGATGGCAAACAGTTACAATCAACACACACGTACAAATTGGACATCCCATGGCTCCCACAAGCATTCAGAGTGGCCCACATAGACTTCACCTCCAACACATGTCCTCCTATCCATCAAAACATCATGTGATGCAAGATGTAAAGTAAGCTATGATGATGAAAAATTTAAAGTTTACTCTAACAAAATACTTGTTTGGCGTGGCGGCTACGAAGCCACAACAGGATTATGGATCCTGCCTCTACATCTAGAACAATCCCACCTACCAAAAATGGAGGATATTGTCCAGACTGGGGCAAACATCCACTGCAACAATGATACATTTACCATAACATCAAGAGCAATACTGATCCAGTACCTCCACCAGGCACTATTGAACCCAATAAAATTGACCCTGCTCAAGGCAATTGTAAATTGTAAATAACCAACTTACCACTTGGACGGACCTCACTTTGGATGTGGTTAGAAAATACTTACCCAATAAGTCCCCACAAACCAATAAGGGCCACATAAAAAAGCACTGTCAAGTCCTATATTCTACAAAACAACAACATAATGATGTCAATAAGATGAATGAGGACATAGAAGACATGATGCCAAAAATGGTCAACAAAGAAAAAATAAGCTATTTACTGCATCATACACATTGGACTCAAAAGATGGTACAATGTACTTGAATCTTTCAGGCAACTTCACTCTCCAATCCATTGATGGCATAATAATGATCATTGTAATTTATGACTGGACCAGCAATGCCATATTGGCCCTCCCAATAAAGGATAAAAAATATAACACAATGGCTAGTGCTCTTAGAATGCAAGTTAAATATCTCATAAAACAGGGCTTCAAACCTACCTGCAACATCATCAACAATATAGAATCCAAAGCAATTAAGAATATCTTGAGGATGCAAATATTGTGCTCCAACTTGTCAAATCCCACAATCACCAAGTCAACACCACCAAGAGGGCCATATAAATATTAAAAAATCATTTCATAGTGGGAATAAACACATATGACAATGCATTCCCTACTGCCCCGTGGAGTTGTCTTGTCCAACAGGCACAAGACATGTTGAATATACTACAAACATTGCATGTCTACCCCAAAGTGTCTGCATTCCATTGCCTTGAAGGCATGCACAATTTCAATCCTGTCCCATTCATACAACCTGGACAACAGGCAACAATCTTTAACCCTCCCAAGACTAGATAACACCAAGTGCGAGTATAGGTGGTGGTAGGGGTAGAGTGATTAGTAGCATATGTTGTCAATAATGATAACAAATGAATTACTACGCAATGTACAATTGGCCAAAAAATGCATTAGTAGTTTCTCAGTCTATTTGTAAATACATCTTATGAGAGATGCATTCTTTTTTCATTTTGGATTATGAGAAATGCACCCCTTTTTATGCCTCCCCAAGTCATGCGCCTGACACTCTTTGGAGCAATAACGAATCACCTTGCACTTTCCACACGAACCAAATTCGTTACGCTCTTCTTTAACCTTTCCGCAGCCTTCATTTCCACACATCTGCTTTGAGTTTCGAAGCTGCCGGTACCATAGTTTCTTTTATTCCTCCATCATTTCGCGTTCCTTCTTCAATTCCTCCATCTCGCGATTCAACCTTTTCGTCTCATCTTTCAGTATCAAATACTTCTTGAATGAGTCAATATCCAGCCCAATCAAATCTTCCGCAATTCCCTCAAAATCTTTGTTTTCATTACAAAATATAATCCACTTTGCCGTCCCAGAATCGAGCAGTTCCAAATACTCGGGATCGAAATGATTTTCAAGCTTCCCCATGGTGTTGTTTGTTGCAAATTTTGAGACGAGCAATGACCTACGCAGCATGATGATGACGTTGCGATTTTTTGGCACCGAACGCAACGGCAAGCGACAACCCAAAACAACGCGCCGCCACAAAAAATAAAGGAGAGAAGATGATCAAGAAGAGTCGTCAGTAAAATTTCTATGGAACAGGATTAGCGCATTATTTCCGCGGACAAAGTATATACCACAGAGGATTGGTCGACGAATACAGCCTTTGACTTTGGCTTTGCTTTGGTTTGGCAATGACGGCTTGATTGATTGTTCTTGCTGCTCGACAATGATGGCTAGCTTGAAAGATCTTTGATTTTGGGCGGAGGCATCTTTTGTTTTTGCACGAGAAACCATAGAGCAATGCTGGCTCGTTAGAAAGACATTAAGTCATGCTAGCTTGAATTTATTTGAATCAATCACAGAGGAATTAGTACTACCCATTTTACATAGCGCAGAGGAATTAGTACTACCCATATTTACACAATATCATCGTGTGGGATGTCGTAGAATGGTGTCTCAGTAGAATCCACTAAAGAGATAAGGTTCGACGAAAATTGCAGGTACTTAGAGCATCATCTATGTACCTAAAACAAAATCTGGAATCTAACTAAAACTAATACAATAACTAAAACTAATAAGTTACGCATCAGCTAGCTGTAGCCATTTCACTCTATGAATTTGTTTACTATTACCCCATGTATTCTCTTAGTAAATTAAAGCCCAATCTTTTCAAGCAGCTGTTGTTTGATTGGATCCAGACAAAGTTTGTTCCTTTTCTGCCTGCCAATCCAATCAGTGCAAGCAATATTATTACTTTGGTATCCACGGCGAAGATCCATACCTGATTGGAACATATCCAATGCACAACGATAGTGAGAAAGCCAGACTCGGTTCTGTTCTCCAATACAGGTGAGTTGAAATCTGTGAATGAGAGAATCAATGGATGCTGTGTTGCATGAAAAAGTAGATGTTGCAGCAAAGTTTGGTACTGCTTGAAGGTTCTGATTTGCTTGAAACATTGGACTGCACATTGGATATTGAGTGTTCATGAATGGGGGCATGACTTGAGGAACTGTACCAACATTGTTGAATGTATGCCCTGAATTGTTGATGTTGATGTTGTAATTGACATTGGTGTTGTTGATTGTTTGTGTGGAAGAAATGTGCTCCCTTTCATTCTTCTTTCTCTTCAGATCTGAAAGAGCAGCTTGCTTTTGATTGTCCCTTGCAACCAATCTTGACTCTTCCAACTCATGTCTTCCATGCAATAGCTTCTGATCAACAGCACAGCCATGAAGAAGTTCAAAATCATTCGCTTTTTGGAGACAATTGCCAATGCTTTGATTGCTTTCATCATTAGGTTCACTCTCACTGTCTTCATCTGCAATGAAACGCCGTTTTTTCTCTTGTGATTCAATCCTTTTTATTGCTTTGTTCCCCATTTTCTTTGAGGACCGAATGTGTTTGCTTTTGAGTTTCTGCAAAGGTTCGTCATCAGAATCACTGCTGAGAGGATCAGGTGTCTTCAATGCAATCTTCTTGGTCTTCTTCTTCTTTTTTTTTCGTTTTGGTGGTGTGTACACTTTGGCATATGAATCAACGAAGCGATTGGTTCTGATCCTCCTCCGCTTCCTGTTTGCTTGTTCTTCAAGCTCTCCTGACATTGCCCTGTGCTGAAGACTTTCGATGATTCCATTCAGGTCATTGGGCATCTTGGCTAGCTCTTTGTTTGATTCAATTGAAGAAAGAAGGTGATTGAAGAGAAGTCAGTGAAAAATAAAAACAAAAAAAACATTTTTTTAAATTTTTTTGGAAAAAGCTGTTTCAAGTTTGTCTGAAGTTTGTCTGAAATTTGTTTCATGTTTGTCTGAAGTTTGTTTCATGTTTGTTTCAAAGTTTGTCTGAAGTTTGTCTGAAGTTTGTCTGAAGTTTGTCTGAAGTTTGTCTGAAGTTTGTCTAAAAGTTTGCCTTGAGGTGAACAATACATAAGGGAAAGGGAAAGGGACAGGAAAGGGGAGAAAAAAGAAAGGGACCCCCATGCAAAAGGCATGGGGGTCAAAATTGTTGCAAGCTTCTGTAGCAGCTGCGTAACCAAATGAGTACCAATTCCAAACTACATTGTCAGTAAAAAACGAAAAAAGTGACGCGGTGATGTAGGCATAATCAAATAACTTCATTTCTGTTTTTGTCGTCACATAGGCTAAGTTCAACGAGAGCTTTTTCTGAATTTCGTTTCATTTGCGCTTTTCATCTGACCGACAAAAAAGCGGCGCGTTTTTCAGCAGAGACGGCACATCGAACAACCCAACCAAAGCCCCGCTGCATTGTTTGAAAGAAAAGAAGCAGTGCGGTTGATTGGCTGCGTGCTTTTGGTTCGTTGCTCCAAAATTTGAAGTCAATGGAATTTCAACAGCAACAATACTGACAATTGCAATAAAATATTCGAATTGCTTTCGTGAAGGTAAGTCAAAACAATTGATCGATGAGCGATGCCGTTTCAATGCCACGCGGTGAAGTTGTTCAGGTGGATCCGCGGCGTTGTGACCATCCTGCATTGGTTCCGTTTTTGAGAAGCAATGACGCTCAAGAATTTTCGTTTGCTGTTTCTGTTTGCAATTACAGATGAATGATGAAGGAATCAACTTTGATGGGGAGGATGATAGCATGGATTTTGGTAATCAGCAACAGCAGCAACAGCAGCAGCAGCAGCCTCGTCAGCAGGCGCGTCGAGAACCGTACTGGAACAAGCATGAAATGAATGGTCTTACAGGAATGAGGGTCATCTGTGGCCCCGATCAGAGTCAAAAGGCGCAAGAGTACATTGCTTCAAGGCGTGCTGATCAAGCCGTTTCGTTGAAAACGCTGAAGGATGCGCCTGATGGAAAGTACACGAAGTGCTACATGCTCACGAAGCTTCTCTCCATCAAGAAGGCCAGCAAGAATCCTGTCGGATATACTCAGCGTCAAAAGGGGAAGGCACACAATTCTGGTACATTCACTGGCCACACCCGTACGTTTAGGTTTATATGCCTATTGAGTCCCCCGGGGGATAACACTTTCTCTGTCTTTCAAGGTGGTACTTTTGGAAGTTTGTTGTTCAATTTGGATCCAAGGAGCCGTGACAACGGAGTGATCAGTGAGTCTTCCAGTAATTGATTTTCCTATCTCAATTGATTCTGACTCACATTTTGTTTGAAATACTTAGGGCCAGGACGTGGTTTCATGTTTCGCTCACCGAAAGGAATATGGAGTTTCATCCAGAACGTTGATGCGATCATGGAGTACAATAACTGTCTGTATCCTCTCGAGGACAATTTTCTTGTTCCTCGGATTCCTATAGCGTCGAGTGCGCTATCTATGCTTGGATGGAACCTGCCCAGATGCCAAGTGGAGTGCACTGGTGTTAATAGGTTGGTATCATTGTGTGGGGGATCTATGTGTGACAAACAAGGCCTTTTCCGTGATGGTAGAGATGCAACGGAGTGTGCCTGTGTCAACATGGAGCAACGCGTACCCAAGCCTTGCTTCGTCATGAACCTCAAGATCCAGATCCCTGGTGGGGAGACCATTGTGATCCAAAACTTCAGCAGCCAGAGTTGGCTGGAAACGTTTGTGTTCCTGAACGGAATACCTCCTGGATACCGCATTGATGACAATGACTGGCAACTGATGGAATCCATTGAGGACGCCATTGACGAGGTATTGTCTCATGTGAATGCCAATGGAGGTTGGGATGCTCTAGCCTGGGCAAAGTTTGGGTATATTACTGATCGTGCCACAACCAAGCCTGATCAGAACCAAAGGAATCCCTATGGTGAATCTGAAGGAGAGAAGACCAAGTCAGGTACACTCACACATCATCTCGTGACTCTACTTCCTTCTCGTCCAATGAATATCAACCCAGTCACAATGGATGATTTCAAGATCAATCTTGCGGGTTGATTATCGTCGTTTAGGTCACCCTCTTTGCACTACATATTTTGGCAGGCGTACCTCTCTTGAGGATTTTGGCAAGTATCCCATGTCCCAAGATCGATAGAATAGTATGTTTGAAGTCTCTAAGCGTACCACGCTAGCCCTAGTATATAATTATCTAGTAGAAGCTATTTCTCTTCTCAATTCTCCTAAGTTATCTTGTGTTCTAAACTATACAACGTATTTTCATACTAATTCCCATGTGAATACTCTTAGCTTGCTCCACGATCGAGTCCCACAGACCTTATAGTAGGCATATTACTTTATGTAGGTCTAATGAATCGACAGAAGCCAACCTTGTGTGCATTCCCATTGCGAGTATTAAAATCATTTTGGTTGCTAACGAGCCTTTCTCCTGCAGCCAAAATATTAAAAGGAGAATCATCATGTAAATTGTTACGATACCGTCTCCATTGGGTTTCCAAATAGAGACGTTCGCTTTCTGATGAGATGCCAGATATAAACCCAGCAAGTTGGATACCACGGATTCCTCTGGTACCTTGAGCACCATGTCCTGATTGGTGTTTGCGAAGACGCTGCCTCAAATTGTCTGTTTGTCCAATGTATGTCCAATGAGGCATGACCCACGATGTTAATAGATACACATATCCAGTACTTTCTGAGGGAATGACTTCACCGCTAAGATCAAAGGGATAGTGTGCTGGATAATTCAGAGAGTGTGCAGTTGGTGATGTTCCGTCAGAGTTGATGGTGACCATTTCCAATACATTTTCCATCATTTCAGTCCACTGGTTTGGAGTTGTGATCAAATCCCATAGCTTGCGGATGACAAAACCCCTTTCACCAACAATAATCATACTCCTTGAAGTTTTAGTCCGGCTAAAAGCTACAACGACCTGCTCTTTCTCCCATGGACAGGCACCCTCTCCTGTCATTTCCAAAGCCACACCAAGTGGTATAGTATCACCTTGAGATTTGTTTATAGTGATTGCACCAATGTGTTTCAATGAATATTGCTTTCGCCTGGCATGATACCCACTCCGTGCTTTTATATTCCTTTCTGGAGCACTACCTATGCTGACCTGCCTCCAACCCCACCTATGCAGTTGTACCTTTGTAGGTCGCTCAGTACCATCCTGCAAGAAATCTACATATTGAGTCCCTGGTGGAGCAATCCAAATCGGGAAAGTACCAAATCCATCTAGAACATTCTGTGCAGGCATGTCAACTAAAAGTGCAAGTGTAGATTGATTGTAGCGACCATTGATGTCGTTTGTAGTGCACTCATATAACGCCCATGGAAAGAAGATTAGCTTTTCAGGTTCTTTCAGTACATGATTCAAAGAGGATATTGATGAATCAGACGCTGATGTATATTCAGCAGACCCCCCGCTTCTTGCGTGAGTATCTATTGAGTTGCGGATAGCATAAACAGCATTGGGATCTTCGCGTAGCCTTGTAAGTACTGACTCTGTGTATAATGCCGTGGCACTCTTCACATATGTTTTCCTCGAATACATGCGTGTCATTTGTTTATCCACATCATCCATACTGCGAGCATATACAAAAATTGTACTCGCAAGGTGGCAGAATCTCTCTTTCAATGTATGGTCTGAGCGTAGCTTGTAAGGGTTCATACGAGTCAGTTTTTGGAACTCTTGGAATTCGGGATCTGTAGCTGCACGGACAGATTGTTTCAACTGCACCATTGTGAAAGATGTGAGAATCAACGATGACATCAAAAATGGAAGGGCATTGATTGGCTGTAACTGAGTGTGATCCAATGTGCATATCACGAGTACGCCACCAAATGGTAGTTTTGCGTTGCGAAGTTTGCGGAGGATAATGTCAAGAACAGATAACAGTTCCGCTGAAATTTGCCCAGCCTCATCAATAAACAGAACATCCACGGTCAAGAGGGCATGGTGGAATATCTTTTTTCTCTTGATTTTTTGCATTGCCAACTCTGCAGTTCTATACGGGTGGATTGTGCTGTTTTTATTCTGAGTTGGTAGGGACAATAATATGTGTAGATGTATGCCACCAATTGCATTTCCTCTAGCTCCCATTAAACATGTTGATATTGTTCGAAGAGCCTTGCTGAGTGAATATAAAACGGATCGTTCAGCAACAAAAGATTTCCCAGTACCTGGTGCTCCATGGACTCCACAGTTTTTAGTATACGTCATGGGCGCGTTACTTTGATTGCAATATTTATCAATGCTTTGAGCAATTGTCTTGACTGCAAGCTTTTGTTCCTCAAATGAATCTTCGTTTTGGTCACCAGAACGAACCATCGATTCTACCGCATCATAGTCCATTGGATTATCTCGGGTGGCCAGTTCTATAAGATCTCTCCGTGGGAGATTTGGAATTCCATCAAGTGTACGATAAATTGCTGTTAGTTGAGTGTCCCGCATTCTATCCCACCATTGCACAAATTCTTCTTCGGTATTGTTGAACAACTCAGCTACTGTGAATGGGATTTCGTTTGCAACAAATTCATCTCGGAGAATAATCTCTTCAAAAACTCTGTTTGATATTACAATGAAATCGTCAGTCTTGCGAATAGAATTTGGGTAGTATATGACCTGCTCCAAAATATATCTAAGAAGCAATTGGTTGACGTAGTCTTGAAGAGATTCCTCATCTGTATTGGGGCCAATCAAACCAGCTTTGAGTAGACAAGCTCTTGGGCTGGCATTACGTAGAACGTCAATCTCGGTTTCATACTTCCCCAGAGATAAAACGATGTGGACAAAGAATTCATGGGTACACGCTGGGCTCACGGGAGTGAATACTGGTATTGGCAGAAGATCACGGCCATCGTCAAAGATAAAATTGTGGAGAGAATCTTTCCAATCCAAATCTGCACTTGAAAGAGTCGCCTCATCAGCTGTATATACGCGAATCATATCCAAAATGGTTTCATGAATAGGGAAATTGTCTGTCAGTAGGTCAAAAGATGGGTCGTTCAAATGCTCCTCAACTAATTCCTTCACCTCCTCTAATGCATTAAGACGAATATAAACACGTCTACCAAGACAGTCAAACCAAACACAACTCTTCAAATTGGGAGATAGGTGTTGCTTCATCTCCGCTTCAGTTTGGATTTTTTCGTCAATATAACACAGGCGAAAATACTGCTTTGGGTTTTGAAACACTTGCAACAGCTCTGGTGATCTCAAACCAAACAATGAAATTTCATCGTACTTGCGAGAATCATTGTTGTGATCGCGTGCCACTTCTATCTGATGGACAGTCATTCTTTGACGCGGGTGTAGGTGAAGTTCATCAAGTTCTCGTACGCGCCTGGCAGGGATACCACTCAAGTGAGCATCAGCAGCATTGCCAGTCATGACATTTGATCCATCGGCCCTTCGATTTCTCTGACGGATCACACTCCCACCAGAATCAAGGTTGATTTTGTTACGCGCTCTCTGTTCAAATGAAAGGCTGCATATCTCATGGAAATGCAAATTGGTGAACACTTCTGGTTTGCCCAGCAATATTTGTATACATTCGAGTAGTGGGAGATCTCGGCACGTTGGGTGATGCTTATCCCTGCGCTGATTAAAAGCTTGATCTTCATTGTATTTTGAAGATGCAATCTTGGTATTATGCAATAGATCAGCTCCAACTTGAGTAGAACCGGTGTGTGGGTTGGCAGAAGCAATAGCACGTTTCCCGATATCGAACTTTCCAATGTATTTCAGTATATACTTCACAATACCATTTGCATGAGTAACTGATTGAACATTGCACATTGAGCAGAAGAATAAAAATAGTTCAGATATAACTGGAGACATGTTGCATTTAGCATTTGAGTTGCATGGAGGCATGTGAGTAGTGGGGCGGAAGTATTGGTGGTCGTGAGTCACTTCTCCATGCTCGTTGACACGACACATGCCTATTTTCTTGAGAACTTCAATGCAAGCTGGAGTCAGATTAACTTTCACAGGGATGTATTGATGAGTAGAACAATCTGGGGTCCCTTTGACTGAATGGCGCTTACGGCACTGGAAATTTTCAGAACTCTTCCCTGGCCCAGAACGTTTATCACACGCTGGAGTGCATATTCGATGAGATAAAAATGTATCAGCATAGCCCACCCAATCCTTCATTTCATCCGCGTGTTTTAAGAAGCCTCGAGCAGCCAGAGACCTTGCTTCTTCAGGACGCATGATATCAAAGCAATGAGTTCTAATCAGGTTCTCAGAAAAGTCCCCAGGTAGATCGCCGACCTCTCCTGCCCATACAAGGTGACCATGAGGCGGATTGCCCTTTGTAGGTTGGTATTCATCGCGATGAAAAATAGCTCTGCCTTTGCATCCAAGGAAAGACACTTTATTCATCAAATATTTCAAAAAGAACTTTCTAACCTCAAGCCAGTTGCGTAGAATCGCAACTCCAGATGCTTCCTCCATTGCCATAGTTAGCTCAGACTTTTCTGCAGGTGATAGAAGATTATAATCGTCGATCTTTGATGTCCAATCCATAGATCTCTTGTGGGCTGTTAAAAAGTTGACACCTGGTGTGTGTGTCATATTGAGGGTGATAGTGCCAAAAACATTGTATTTCACCCACTCTTGCGAAGCACTGAGGCCACGAACCATTTTGTGGCTATCAACCATTTCAGATAAAGCATACCCGTTCTGTGCACCACTTCCGCGTACAGACAACCCTATTTTTGAGTCTGGATCAACCTGAAAGCCGCGATTTAAAATCTGTCTAGAATCACCTTTGCCAAGCATAATATTGCTCATAATATCAAACTGGAACCTATGGTAGTGATCACAAGTGCTGGTTAGAGACCCAGATGCTGTGATGCGAGATTTGATTATATCAAGGACTTTAGCAAAGCCATTTGTGTGTGTCTTGGGGCCATATAACCAGGTTGGATTGGCTCCAAGGATAGCAAAAGGATCGTCAGTTGCACTTGACCAAAAAATCCTACCAAAACCAAGACATCCCTCAAGTGTCAGAAGAGGGCATGCTTGGCCAGGAATAGTGGCGCATAGCTTTTGTACAAAGTGCCTCTGCATTTGAGTACCAGTAATGCGTCTCTCATTCCTGACTGTACAGACTGCAGCCTGATTGTACATTACATGCCCAGATACTTGATCCATGTAGGGGTGATGTTCAATACTGACTGGATGGTCACCAGCTTGAGTAGTAAAATACTCTTCATTCAAATCAATATTATCGTCCGTCTGATCGTGTGACTCGTCTATATCGGTGTATGTGACAAGGCCATCTCCACTACGAGGATCGTCATCTAAGCCCCAATCTGAAGTATCACTGAGATCATCTTCATCATCTTGGGGTGGGACAGGGTCTATATCCTCTTCCTCTTCTTCCTGGTTTTCTTCAGATTCATCTTGTGCAGTTTCGTCATAAATCACCCCATCATTATATCTACCACCATTTTCTCTCTCATTATCATCATTGCCTTGGCTAGCAACATCATCAACTTCATCACTAGGGGGGTCTCCAGGGTTATCATCATCGTCAACTTCAAACGTTGGATCGATGATAGTTATCACATCTGTTTGCTGATCTCTGTAGCACCTGCTGCATAGACGCAGATTGCATTTGGTATTGCAACACACAAACGATTCCACTCGATGGCACCAATGGCATTTTTGCTTTGAATCTTTTCTTGCGTTGGTTGGGATGAGTGGAAATTCGTTACATGCACATCTCACATGTACCTGGCCACCCATTGATTGTAGAATTTTCAACCTCCAAATATCAATATCCATTGAGCGTACTCGCACATAAACTAAGACATGCTCTAAAAAATGATCGTCCGCAGATTCACTGTCCGCACTTAAATAAGAGATATGTGATACAGGATCAACTTGGCATTGAGTTGCAATATGATCCTCCCTTTCCTGCTGCCACCATTTCGAGTAATGTCCACCGTGACGCATGTACCTGATTGCTTCGTATTTGCTCGGGTTTGCTGAGTAATCCTTGTCTCTTACTCGCAACATGACGATGGAACGCAGCTCAAATATAGTCTCATCATTAGATAACACAATACTGTCTGGATGATCCGAATCATCATTACCAAGAGCCTCTGGTAATCCTGATGCAGAGACAATGATGATATTTTTGTTCTCGAAGTCTGTTTCATTCAAGGATAATACATCCAGCACTGATCTAGATACAAGTGTAGATCGATGTTCAAGTGGGTCAAACAGTGTCTTCATGAACTCGTGTGAGAATTCATACAATTGTGAAGGTTCTCTCATGTCGTAATCGATGTTGGCAGCCACTGGTGCAAATCTATTGACCTTTTCAGTAAGTTCGCTCATGGACCCAAGTTTCTTGAAAGGAGACCTAGTATCAGCTCGGATTTGATCAAAAGGGAACACATTCGATTGAATATATGTGAGGATCCATCCCTCCCATCCATCATGACGGAATGGGTTTGATTTGGTGTCAACTGCCTGCCATAATTCTTTCACACTTGAGAGTATTGAACAAAGAGTCCATGTCATCATGCTGGCCTTGTTTGGAGTAGCAAAAGGTGGAATATTTCGGAATTGAAATCCATAGCAGTGTGTATCTTCCATCTGAACAATATTAATCGTCCTTGACCATGACCGTCTGCAATGAATTTCACGATTATTGTCCTTGATAGCAGTGATTAGGCCAGAATTGCCATCATCATACGACTGAGCTAAATGGAGGGTGATAATGTCACTCATTGGAACATATGTGGCGCCTTGGCGATATACATCCAACGATCCGGGTGGGCAGCGATCCTGTGAATATTGCCTGATATTTTGGGCAAGTTCTGGTGTTACCTGTTTTGCTTCGACTTTTGCAGAAAGGAGATGCACCAGATCATTACGCCCGTATAACATGTTACATTCATGCTCAGCAAGTAAGGGGGATGTTTTACTCCAATCACTGATGGTTGAAACATTCATGGTATCCATCCCAGAGTAGCCTCCATTTTGACGTATCATTTGGTGTGTTGTTCCAAATTTTGACTTCTTGGTCGCTTTGGCAATCCGTGGATTAATGGTAGTATGACTCAGTTGATCCGACTGTTTTGCACTCAAGTTGTGTCTAGGAGGACGTGGAGGGTACAAGCGGAGGTGAGAGTCTCCACCACTATGATTAATGCATGTCCCAACCTCAGGTCCATTGTCAGTAAAGATAATCGTCGGTTCAATCATCCAACCAGGCTTATCATCTGCGAGTAGAATTCCATCATAGTCGCCTGGCTCACGGAAATATGTCTGAGTCATACAGTGTACCTTGTCATAAGATGATTTGCTGTACAAAGGCAGTATTGATCTCAAAAGATAGCGCTGAATAATGACATCCCATCCAATAGTGCCTGCATTGAAGCTATGCTCAGTACACCCAAATGGGCATAAGACGTTTGTGTTCATTATGAGCTCATCCTCCATTGCACGCTTCACGTCAATCCAATCGTCAGAATTTACATCTCTCTCAAACTTTTGAAGAGCAACAGTGCGATCATGAAAAATAGATGGAGGATTGGCTATGTCGCACTGAGCATAAACATAAGTCCCATGATCGTTGATGGAACGAATCCCAGCAAGCCACCACTTCCGCATGCTCACAGGTATGATCTGCCAAATTTGCTCAGCAGAATACATTTCATAATAATGATAAGATCCATGGAAAGTGGATGTGTGTTTCCCGGTGAGTAGGTTCCATAAATACCCAGGCCATAGGTACTTGAAATCAGATTCACGTTCAACTAGAAATTGGTAGCACTCTTCACATAAATTATAGCTGCGCCTCCTTGACTCTGCTTTTATTTGCCTGATGAACTGACATGCATGGCCATAAGTCCTTATGTCACTTGAGCATACCAAATGGAACACTATATGGTATACTGACTCGATATCATCATCGAATTGTACGCGTTTGCAATTGCAGCATTTTGATTCAGCTATAAGGATGGCAAAAATAGAATCAGAAATGGTTTAGTCTAAATAATTTACATAGATAAATTGAAAGAAATGAGATAATTGAGTACTTACAGAAAGTATCAACATTTGTTGGTACACCCGTTTGAGTCCTTCTTCTATTGGAGTTGGTGGCGATGCAACTGCTACCAGTTGGATTGGACCTCGTTACTGGACGGCGTGGTGGAGGCATGCTTCTGTTTTGATTGGAACTCGTTACTGGACGTTGTGGCGGAGGCCTGCTGTTATTAGGATTATCATTTGTATTGGACCTAACAATTGAGTGCTGTGGTCGAGGGCGTTGCTGTACTTCTTGGGTACCCTGCTGATGCTGAACTTGTAGTGTGGGCTGGGTTGGGCGATATGTTGGCTGTGTACGATGTACAGCTCGAGCTTGGCCAGTACGATTTGCCAAAGCATTCACTCCAGAATGGCAGTCATAACATTGAAATGACTCCTCTGATAGGTTGTTCAAGGTTTGATGGGTAATTTGGCACACGTGATGCAATGTTTTATTGCAGCCATTTTTGGAACAGTTCTGCAATGGTAAAGCTGGCTCATTGCACCCAATAACACGCCACGAACAAAAGTTTGGAGATAGGCATGTCGTACAACCATTACATGGTACGTAGCGAATGGTGTGGCCCAAGCTAACAGAAAATGATGCGGATGGAAGATTCTTCATAAATATATGCTGCAAAACCTTCCATCTGTCTTTGCACTCGAGATCATTCCAACCCAAGAATAAAGGACTGCTTCTGTTTCCAAGAGCAGTTTGGAAGGCGCTGAGAATAATGTCATGATCATGACTCCCAAAAAGTCTGGTAACAGAAGGATGCTTTGCATCCCAGCAGTTCAAATGCTGCCACTCTTCCCCTGTAGTGTACTTGTCATGGGTCCTAGGATCGTCCACTTTTATCTCCTTGGGGAATAGGCGAGATGATCCGCAACCATCAACTATGCATTCTGAGTCCTCCAAATCGGGGCATATTACAATCTTGATTTTTTCTTCAGAAGGAGTGTCTTGAAATCCAGAAGTGGTATTATCATCATGATCAGCATATCGATCGGGGTGGTTGTGAGACAGAGTATGGTGGGTTGTGGTATTTCTGTCGTAGTTATTATGATTATGGATGGTTTGATTGGAAGTAGCATGATCACCACATGAAAGATCGGTGCAAGCGTTTCCTGATGTAAATGTCATTTGATTCATGAAATCGACAATAGTAAGCGGAACTGATGGCTCAGATGGAAGGATAGGAGATGCTGCATCATTTGATGCCAATGACATGTTGATGGCATTACCAGACGTAGGATCTGAAGATTCTGTAGCAGCATTGCTGAATCTGGAAATATTAGCAGAGTTGTTGGTTGTTGTTGAAGAAGCAACATTGCTTGTGGAACGATTCGTCTCTGTAGTAGAGGTGGTACGATTCGTCTCTGCATTAGTGGCAACGATTGTTAAAGCTGTGGCTGTGGCCGTGGCAATCGTGATGACACTTGTAGCAGCAATTGCTGCAGTCTCCTTTCTTTCAGCGGCACGGAGTTTCTTTTCAAGATTAGCGAGTTTATCCCCATCTTTTATATCGGCACGGGTAGTAGCACTATTGATGAATTGTGTTTCATCTGGAGTCAACTCCTTGCCGCGGCTTCTTTTTCGATTGAGAGTATTCCATCGGCGATGAACATTGCGAATACGCTCTTCACAGCCATCCCCGAAAGTGGCAATGTGATCAGCAATTTCTTGGCGAAAATCAGCCGCAGACTTCTTTTGGCGTGGCATGATGTCGAAATTGATTGAAAGATGATTAGCTTTAGTATTCGATTGCAATTAGAATGAGCCAATGACGAAAAGAAATGGAGGTCAGCGTCGTGGCTGTGTCAAGTATCAAAAGAGGACGAAGAGACATGAAAATCAATTGGGTGTGGCAGTCTTCTTCTCCGTCTTCTTCTCAGTCACAACCGCGCCACAATTTCCCTCATTCAGAAGCGATTTCATCATCTCGCGAAAGCGGAACTCTAATGGCCATTCGTTTTTCATTCCGTTCGGTCGTCCGTTCGCGATTCAATGCATCTGTCCGTGGTGCTCATTCTCATTCGGTTTGTTCGTCATCGAATGTCATTCGGTTCGTTCGTCATGATGAGATCGAGCAAAGACATCATTCGAGCGATCGTTCGTTCGATTCAAGCAACAACGTCGTTTCATTATTTCGTTTTTCGAAGTTAAAAAGTTTTTCAAATTATTTTAAAAATGAAAAGTTGTCCAGTCAGATTGGGTTATCCCAGTTGTTATTTCTTTGTTCCTTGGCGCGTGTGTGTCCCTCCCCACACGCTGATTGGCTGTTGCTGCCAGTATTTGTACCT
>JAZGVQ010000052.1:1399-17863 GCA_037356215.1 Thalassiosira gravida | reverse complement strand
TATAAAAATTCCTTGCTCCGCCACGATTGGATATTGAAATACAAACCATGAATTGTCAATAATATCTCAATTCGCATTCGCCTTCCATTTCCACACCCTATCCTTATCCCCAACAGATCTGACGATAACAACAAAAGCAACTTCAAGGCAAGGATGAAGGTCCACTCTTCGGCGTGGTTGCTCACCGCATCAGTTCCTGCCGTCGCCGGAGGTTCGGTCGGTGCGGCGATCGACGCTGTAGTAGCAGCAGCGCCTAGCCAGCATGGCGCCGCGGCACCGACTCTGTTTAATTTAAGCGAACGTCACCTGAGGAAAAAAAAGGGCGTGGGAAACTCAAACAAGAAAAAGAACAAGGGTGAGGGAAACTCGAACAAGAACAAGAACAAGAATAAGGACAAGGGCGAACCTGGGGGCGGTAGCAACAACAACAAGGGTGGCGGCGGGCGCGACAAGACCTTCCTTTATGGCAAGGTAGATCGCGGCGAGCCCGACGACATGCCTGGCGACTGGAAGGCCGCCATGGCCGCGATGAAAAAAAATAAGAATATCGACAAGGGCAAGCTTTCCGAAACATGTGATTCTGGGGGGAACAAGAGCAAGGGCAATGCTCTAGGCGGGAACTGCGACACATCCCAAATTCCCCTTGAATCTCTGGTCATTGACACCACTGACCCCGAGGAGCTCGAAGCGCTTGGCGTGAACGTCACGGACCCCACCACGGAGGGCGTGAACTACGAGTTTTTCAACGAAGACGATGAGGAGCCAGAGTTATTGGAGACTCCTGACGATGAGTATGGCATCGGCATCGGCAACGACGACTTGGAGCAGAGCACAATGCGGCTCTTGCGTGGGAACCAGAAAGACGAAAATGAGGCACCTGGAGCAACCGAGACCAAGACGCAGGAGCAAACCCGACGCAAGCTAGGAAACTCTGTGCCCACCGCGCCCATTGGCGACTTTGCCACCCTCGCCTGCAACGTCGATCTCGCCTCGGCCAGCTGTGGGACCAACCTCTTCTCCACCCTCGTCGCCGCTGCTGTTGGCAATGTTGTCACGGTACCCTGTGGCGCGTGTTACACGTACGACCTCCCAGAGGGGGATCACACCATTGGCGGCCTCGACGTGGTAGGCAAGCTCTACGTTCCTCCCAATCACGTTTCCGCGTTGTATACTCCATTTGTGTTCGTGCAGGGTGAGTTTGAGATGAGTGATACCAATCCTCTCAGTATAGATAATGAATCCATGAAGATCGTGCTGACTGGAGACGCGGATGTGGCGTTCAGTCCCGCTGATAGTAATGCTAACGTCGCCGGAACCCCATTCAACGCGGGGACCAAGCCGTTCCTTGTGGCGGGAGGCAAGTTGAACATTCGTGGATGGGATGGCGGCAGTGGTCCTGACGACGTGGTCCAATCGTGGTCGCCCCTGGTCGAAACGGCAGAGGGGGCTCTCCCTATCCCCACCTTTAACGCTATCCCAGGACAGGAGACAGCGCCATTGACCCCTCTTAATCGTCTTATTCCCACCACAGTCTTACCGGAAAAGTGCCCCCGCGCTGTTGTACAGCACGATTTCGAGTCAGAGGCACACATGCAGGTATGGAGCGGCGGCTACGGGAACATTGTCCATCATGAGAATGGGGCGTTGGTGGGGCATGATTTAAGGAGCACATGGCATGGGTTCACGCTGGACTTTACGTGAGTTGACGACTTTATTTTGAGTGTATTGTATTTGTGAAGCGAGATCATTGACTGGCATTTTGCATTTGTAGGAGTAACTTTTGTTTGTGACTTGAGCTTGGAACTGAAAAAGTCGCGACTGGTATCTATGGCTGCTATTTGTCAACTCAGCACACATAACTGAATACATCACTCTAGACTAATCCCTTTCATACATATCTGTCAAAAACACACCAGCGAAATAGCCCAAGAATGTCCCCTCATCGACGAAGCCACCTATCTCATCACGGTGCGCATAAAGATCGAACACAAGGACCACGTCTCTGGCACCTCTCTCCAGTGTGAAATCGACGGCCAGGACTGCCCCCGACTCTATCGGCGCATCTACCATGGTGACGGCAGCAGCGACGCCACAGAGGAACGCTACATCCCCCGTGGTGTTGTAGGACGCTACGGCGAGTGGTTCTACTTCGCGACCACATGGCAATTCAAGAGTAGCGAGAACGAGCTTGGATCAAATGTCATCGGGCAAACATTCACGCTCGAGCGTTTCCCACCGGGATCCAAGGTTTCTATGGACGACTTTGTGTGGGAACTGCCATCGGAGAAGAGCTTTTTGTCCCAGGACGGAGGGGAAGACACATGCGCAGAAGTGGTCATCAATGGTAATGCTGAGGACAACGACGGAGGCGGATACCACTGGTACCCCATGTACTCGTCGGACTCTAATCGTTTCCTCCCACTGGTTCTTGAGGAAGACGACGGAAACGGAGGAATAAACAGATTCTATCGCACCAAGGCCCGCACCTACCGCGGGCACTCGATGCGTTGGCATCCCAACAGCGACTGCTTCGTTAGAGGATACGTTTTCACTGTCTCCCACAAGATGCGTATTAGCAACTTTAGTAAGGGGCCGATGACCTACGAACTACGCTTCAAAGGCGTCGACAGCGATGGAAAACACCACTATCCCATCATTTTGAGATGTGCTGAGATTAGTGTCGGAGACGGATGGAAGGAATGTTCAGGACCGCTGTTGATTACGGAAGAGATTGCAAGCTTGATAGATATTACGGTGGAAGTCCACTTTCCTAGCGATAAGGAGTCGACTGAGTTTGCGGATGTGGATTGGGACGATGTCAGCATTGCATTTACGAGTGGGGTGAGTAAACAAAATTGTTACTTCTATTGTTTTTAACCAAACTGTTGTGCCTTTTGTCTTTGATTGGAACTGGTATGTTGGTGGATTGGATCGTGCTCTGGACATGGGGCCATGTCTACTACTTGTGGACGCGTCTTCACATTATTTTGCGCAGATATTGACCATCAAGTTTGTGCTGTTGCATGGAGGATCTAGTATGTTGAGGTTTTGCTTATGCTGTCTCAGGTAGAAATTCTTATGTTGACAGTTAGGAGTACGATTTTATGGTACGGTATCGTAGGAATTCTGTATTGTGGCTTTGTTTGTAAGAACTGGACGATGGACAGATCAGTTCTTCTGTTGCGCTCCTAGAAGTAGGAAGTAGTAGGTAGTATTGTATGTCTGGGACAGACTTTTGCCTTTGAACGTATGATGTAGGAATTGGTATGTCGACAGTTACTTTACTCAGTTGTCTTCGAGGGTACCGTATGCTGTATGGTCTATGTTTGGAAGTAGGTAGGCGCCAATGGTTACACGCTTTGGCCTCTGCAGTAGGAATTGGAATGTTGATGGATAGATCAAGGGAATAACCAACGGTTACTCCCTTGAATAGATGTAGACCTTACTCTTGATTTTTTTCATTGATGTTTACATCTGTTCTCATTACACTCGACTTTTTTGCCCATCTTGCTCATGATAGCCTGCTGAAGGACTCACTGTACAATTGGACCGTGCATCCCGGTGGGGCGCCAACTCCGAAGTGCACATTACTTCATCAACCCTCAGCTACATGGATTCACAGATGGCCATGATCGATTCCATCACGCCCAACACCGGAACCACCACCCTCAAGCTCACGGCTGGTATTGAAGCTGTTCTCAGTGAGAAGGAAACCCCGGGCATGGGTGTTGAAGTCGCAATTCTCACCCGCAACCTCAAGATTGAGGCTGAGTACACCGAGGGCGTTACGACTGAATACCAAGGTGGGTACCTTCAGATCTTGCACACCCCTGGAGTCGCCCAGGTCATTGAGGGAGTGGAATTCAATCACATGGGACAGAGCGACACCAAGAATCGTCACCCCATCCAATTGTTGTATACCAAGGACGTTGCTGGGACTTCGATCTCGCGCAACTCAATACGCAATACAAACTATGGATGCATATGGCTTGACGGCGTTTCCAATGTCACTGCGTCTTCGAACGTGGCACACAACTCACTCGGAGGCGACTGTTTTTCTGTGGGATATGAGGCCACAGACAATTTGATTGTAGGTAATTTGCTGTCGTACATCAGGGACAATAATGGATTCAGCATTAAGAGCCCCGAGAATGATTTCATTGCGAATGTTGCAGCTGGCATACACGGAAGAGGGTGAGTGCGCCACGTATCTCCTCTTTTGACTGTCTTTAGTCCTTACCCCTCTCCATCATACTAAATAACACATTATGCACACTCCCTTGCGTACAGCTTTGAAATGAGCTTGGATTGGAAGACATATGGAGAGGACGACAAGAGTAACGGAAATCTCATAGGTCCAGGAGGAAGCATGCGTCGCAAGGCCATGGGGTTATTCCGGGATAACACAGCTCATTCGAGCTTGTATCAAGGATTCCGATTGCATCACTTTGAGCAGTTCTTCACGTTCTACAATGAGGTTGACGTGCCCATCTTTCAGAATATGAAGGCATACAGGAATAAGAATCATGGTATTTACGCATATAGTAAGTAGAGAGACAACGAAGAAATTTGACTCTGGGGCGTAATGGCCTCACCTCTACATCCCAAAGTGTGTCTTATTCATTTACGCATCGTCACTCTTATACCAGATGTGATTGCTGCCGAGTGGCGTGGTGGCCTCCTCTCTGATAACCAGTGGGGCATCAACCTCCGCGTATCTGACCGGCTCCTGCTCAAAGACTATGACATCGTCGGCTCGTCCGAGATTTTCAAGGATCATACCAATACTCGCAGCGAAACGCTGTGTGGACACTCCTCTTGGGACCACACTGGAATTGTGATGCCTTCAGCGTTATGGAGGTTGAGTCACAATGACCCGGGCTTAGGTATTCGTATGAGGAACATCACTCTGTCAGGTTTCGATAAGGATCAGGAATGGTACCCTAAATGCAAGTCGACGGAGGTGGGTGTGTTCCAAATTATACCAACAATAATTCTATTACGTTCATTCCTCCAGACTAACACTTATGTTCACTTGACTGCATCATTTGCAGCCAATTCAAATCGATGATAACAAAATAGATGGTCATTTTGATTATGTTTCCTCTACCGAAAATGTCAATATTGTTGACGAACGCGAACCTCAGATGTTAATGGATGGATGCCTAGCGGTTGTGAAATCTGGCGCCACGGATATTGTGATCACCGACGTGGATGGAAGCCTTGATCCAGATAGAGCTGCTTCTGTTGGATCATTGGTCTCCAGTAGCTCTCACGTGACGGACATATTTGGTGACTTGTGCGTTGATCTTGGGAATTGTATGGCCTACTGTCCAGGTGTATGCTTGAGGGGTCTGTATTTGAAGGTGGAGCAATTTGGAACGGAAAACTGGAAGCTCAAGGTGAGTTTTGTTCCGTTTCAGAGGAGCTATTATCAGTTTTGGTAATGATGATACTACCACATCCACTACGACTCATCAATCTTTTATATATCAGATTAAAAATACTGTCAATGGAAATGAAATGCTGATCCCGTCAACAGTGAAAGTCCAGTCCACTGCAGCCCGAAGCAAGCATTACTTCTCTGATCCTTCGGCTGGCCGAAGGTTTTCTGTGTCGCTCCCTGCAGGAACATTCACGGCAGAATTCCTTGACGAGAATGGCGATCCTGCGTGGCCCACATATGTAGAGGAAGTTTGGCAGAAAGAGCCAGACTGTTCCGGCTTTGCAACCTTCGGCGACATCACCATTTTGAAGCCCAACGTTGACTGTAATGAATTGATCAGGAATGGAGGTCAGGATGCCGTACTTACCACTGATCCCTGGCTTCACAATATGTATGATTATTGGCGCGACAGTGACCTTGCGATTGGGACAGGTCTTGGCATTGATGGATCTGATGCTATTGGTACCTATATGCGCACTGATCATTGGGACGGCCTCGGGCAGGACATTGATAGCCGCTGCCTTGATCAAATGAAGGGGGAGTATTATGAGTTCAGCGCTTGGATGCGCGTTACAGAACAAGGTGCTCAACCAAAATCTCCAGTGGACATCGATCCGAATGGCTCGGTGAGCACTTGATAAATTCATACATGCTTCCCATATTATGAAACATTCTAACATTGGCTTTGTTCACTTACTTTTGTCTGTGAAGTGGAACTTGAACCGGTCCCCAGTGGTTACTCTATTTCATAGAAAGTACCGTGACGAGGCAACCAAGGAATTCTTGATTGACACCGGCACCTACAACAAGGCTGAAATGTCTCGTACATATACACCTTCAGGATGGAACTTACTCCATGGGCTTGTAAGTATTTTAACCGTTATTGTTAACTTTCCACCCACATTTAGTAACAATCTAACCTTCGTCTTTCTCGTATTGTTTGTTCAAAGATCCGCTTACCAGATTCCTTCCGTAGTCGGTTTGAAATCGCACATGCGCCGAATAATTTGGAGTTACTTGTCGATAATGCATCATTCACCAAAATGATATGCGATCCTGATAATCTGTTGTTGAATGGTGATCTGGAGACAGGAAATAGTAAATACTGGAGTACATGGGGAGGGGCGGTAGGATTGGAAATTGTACCTGGCTACAACGGAGGGAATGCATTGAAGAGCTTCAATCGAGCTGGTAGTACCTGGCACAATTTTGCCCAAACTCTAAATCTCGACTGTGTTAATAACGGTCAGTATATCATTTGTTTCTCTATTCATCGCTTTACTTACACCTTGTCTCTCATCAATCTCAACCAATATGCTTATGTCCTTTATTCCACCGATTTTCAGCTTGGGACCGTCTTTCATTCTCAGCGAAAATCAAAATTGAGTTGAACGGGGATTTGGTCCAGTGCAATCCTTACCATGGGTCGAATGGAGAAGGTCTTGCAATGTGCCCTGATATGTACCTTCATACCGATAATGGTCAAGGCAAAAGACATTACGAACATGTTGGTTGGATTTCCACCTCTGAGTATGACACTGATAATGGCTGGTAAGTTAGCACAGTCCCAAATAGTCATGTTGTTGTCAATGCATATAGTCTCATGCCTCGCACTGTATTTTCGTCTATTAGGTACCTTATATCTGGACTGTACTCTCTTCGTCCGACCATGGTTGGCCCTCAAATGTACTCAAAACTTTTATTTCTTGGGACAAACACCAACTATGATGTAGTCATTGATAATGCACAGATCAAACACCTCCCGAAGCAATGTGACGCCCTCATCGAGAACTCCTCGCTCGAAAATGGCGCTCTGTACTGGCAATCTAGCGATAGATGGAGAGCGAAGGTGTCTCTATATAGTCCTGGTGCATCCGGAGAAGACGACTTCGCCTACCGAGCTTACCAACGTGACCATTCCTGGCGTGGAATCAGACAAAAGCTGGACCCTCTTTGCTTCGTCAGTGGAGAAGAATACTCGATCACAGCTAAGTTCCGCCTGCTGAATGCCACTGACGGAAAAGGTGTGATGTGTGATGTGAATAGACAGCATACAACAAATGATGTCTGTCCTTCGGTATCTATCTATGGGTTTGACTGCCCCAGTAATACAAAGTATTGGAGATTTTACAATGCGTTGGGAGGCGACGAGTTAGTGTGGGATCCTGACTCTTACAACGATTTCAGGTGAGTCTATGTTTGTGTTACTGATATTTTGGTGCACCTTTGATGCATGAGTGATTTCACATCCTTGGGCGCTGATTTTATAATATTTAGTGCGGCATTTACGGTTGATGATGAATTGTCAGTTTGTAATGATGTGTGGGTTTATATCCACGAAGTGAATAAAGAGTATGAAATAGTCCTAGATGACCTTCAAATTTCGTCTTATCAAACAGACGAACCAACCCATTCACCAACGCCGGGTGAGACTGAACCTTCAACTGAAGCTGACAGTGAGATCCCAACAAGTTCTCCTACTATAAGACCAACTGTAGCCACTGTCACTTCTTGCCCCATTGATGAATTGACTCCATCTGAAATCACCAGTGGTCCAGTGATGCTCGCTCGCAGTAGCTCCCTTTGCGTTCTGACCAAGGCAATCGTGGAACTTGATGGAAACTTGACCGGCATTGCGCCAGTGGCCCTCTCTTACGATGGTGGGGACTGGGAAAATGCTGCTGGTGACTTCGCAAATGCTTTGCTCGGTGGTCAAGAATTTGGTGACTATAGCGTTGGATCTCACATTACGCTGCCAGACCTCCCGACGAATCAAAAGTATTACCTCACAAGTTACTCACGTCATGTGAGCGAAACTGACAAGTTGGCTCGGCTGCTTGAAAGTGCAACATTTGGTACCACTGCTAAAGATCTTGCTGATTGGACCAAGGGTGATCTCACTACCGCCACTGCCAAAGAGTGGATTCAGGACCAAATGAGCTTGCCAGTGACTAGCCATCGTGATTTTTTCCGGCAACGCACTAACACAAGAGTGAGTGAGCCAGTTAGTTGCATCTGTCTCTCGCCAGCTCATGTTTTGTCTTACATATTATTCTATGTATTTTACACCAGCTCACACATCCAGTCGGCATTGGGCGTTCAGATCATCCCTGTGGTAAACTTTCCCGATGGAGGAACTTTGCCTTCTCGAGCAAAGAGGGAGCTAGTGCGGTGAATGAGGTGCAGATCTTTGAAGCAACTTACGATGTTGAAACTGATACATATATCACCATCTTACTTAATGGGCACGTTCGTACGGTAATCAGCCCAGACTTAGCCTTCGAAAATTCCGAATATACACTTGTGTTTAATAAAGAATATGAAATGGTATGTTTTTGCTCGCTGCTTTCCCATGATCTGCATGCAACCCTCAACTGACACACACACTGTCTTCTCAATATTTTCTTTGACCGACAGTGCGGTAGGCCAGAAGAGTACGTTGACGGCCGGTTCTGGCTTAGAATGGACGATGATTCCTGTCAGATTCTGCCCAATCCTGTGGTACATTTCTATTTTGACTCTGGTGCGTTTTCATGACTTTCTGTCCCATTTCCTTTCCAACTTAATTTATCGACTCATACAGTGTCATCTCATCATCTCATACATGTATAGTGCAACCGGAAACCATTTTGACTCTACCAGCCATTTCTGAGAGTGTTTTTGAGCCCATTGATGAGTTGAAAGCTCGTGGGGGAGAGTACATTCTCTTTGATGGCTTGAGTGACTCTCTGTGTGATAAGCTTAATGATGTGCATGAGGAAGGGGACCCCCCAGTGTTCGGTCAACTGCCTGATGGCTCTTGGCTTCAGTTTGATCCAATATTAGTGTTGCAAGAGAACACACTCGAATCTCACATTGACGACGGTGGTGGACTTGTCCGATCACTAACTGCGGACATAACGAGATGCTCCAATGCTCCGCGTACTTTTTTGAACGAACAACATTGCACACTTTCAGATTCTGTCACCGCTTGTGGTTCATCAGGCACACCCAATTTGCTGATTGATTTGAATTCTGATAATATTATGGATATTCACACTATCACCGGGCAGTACGTTTATGGAGTCCTTGGTTTGCCACTCATCGATGCGTTTTCAAATACGCAGCCATGGCCATGCGAACCAAATCTGCGTACTCGTTGGGAAATTTTAGGCGCAGGTGATTGTGCACAAACTTCCATGGGATCAGAGACACTTGGCACTTTATCAGAGCTGTTGGTACAGAAAGGCACTAGTGATGAGAATCCCCTTCTTCGTGACATTATTTTCCCCATTACTGGGAGTACGTGCGACAGTTCTGATAGTGACAGTCTCGTTGAAGTAGAAATTGTCCTTGGATCTCAATGCTTCAGGAGAGTTCACCCAGAACAGTAAGAAATTGGAAGAGTTCTCTTTAATTCATGTCATTCATCTCCTTAGCTCATCTGGACTGACCTCGATTTTTCATTTCTCAGCATGTCTGTTTACGACTTTACCTATTGGACACTGGAAAACACCCACCCGGGCAACATGATTGCAGCGATGGAAGGTCACGCGCATCCTATCAAGAAATGGATGGACGACGAACAAAATACATTTCTGAATTACCCAGCATTCGACGTGCCAGGTGCCCCTTCAACCCTTGCTAACCACCCCATCACGCGATGGGATAATCACAGCCCAAAGTTCTCCAAGTTGGGCAGGTATGGCGATACTGTGAAGTTCGTTGACTTACCCAATGAAATTCGTCTGGATGAGGTAGCTGAGCACTTCGGAGCAGATACTGAAGCAAGTGGAGGGGGTATTATGGTATGCGGCTCACCATTTGAGTCTGCCAACGACCCACGTCTCGGCAAAGTGTTCCATGCTGTGAATGGAAGAGACACGAATTGGGACTTGTGGAGACAGAGAGAATATACTTGGATTCAGGTTGGCCTTGATGCACCAGATCAGCTTCGTCAACGAGTTGCTTGGGCACTTGCCCAGCTTCTTGTCATTGCACGAGGTGCCATTGGAGTTCAGAATTCTCACAGTGAAGTATTTCTGAATTATTATGATATATTTACGCGTGGCGCATTCGGCAATTATCGAGATATTCTTCGAGAGATCTCATACAGCCCCTTGATGGCGGAAAATTTGTCGTTCCTCCAAAGCAAAAGTGCTGCATATACATGGGAGACACAAGACAAAATTTCGTTCGCCGACGAGAACTTTGTAAGTTACATACTTGGCACCTCTCTTGTTTACATGAATGACCATAAACAGAACTCATAATATTTGCGGTATCTCCTCTTGGTCACAGTCACGTGAGATAATGCAGCTGTTTTCAACTGGTTTGGTCAAGCTGAATCTCGATGGCACTCCTATGCTTGATGATTCTGGAAATCCTATATTGGCATACACAAATGATGAGATTATGTCTTTTGCAAGAGTGTGGACAGGCTTTGACTACCAACGAGGCAGGGGAAATGTTGAGGAAACGAGCTGGTCGGGAAACCGTCACGACCCCATGAAAATTCAATCTGGCTGGCGTGACAAGTTCCCTAAGACAGATATGACTGGTGGCTATATCGGAGATGGATATCCTCTCTGTGTGAGTTTCTAATTAGGTATCATTGACCGCCCTGCTTGAGATCACTCCCAACTAACCAAGTTCTTGATTTTTACTTTTTGTGTCTCAGGTCGATCTGCCTGATAAAATGTTTCTAAGAAAGGGGGCAACCTATCGTCTCATTGGAGCCTCCCATATGCCAGAGCTCATGGAGGATGATAGCTTATTTGAAAATGATATCACCCTAAAGAAATTTGTACTTCACAGTGCGTCAGCTCTTAAGGCAGAACTTTGCAATGTCGATACTAATGGCGCCTGCCATTATGCAAACACAGTGACGTTGGATACCACACTTACTTGCACAGATAAGGAATGCAATGCTGATGCATTACGTGTTGTTCAAGTTAACGACGGCATTCACTATGAATATGTCAGGCCTCCCTGTGTGGAGCAAGTTTTCTATGCAAATGCCAAGAAGGTCATTTTCAAGGATAGATCATTAGATTCTTCATGTGCAAATCCGCTCTTGGTAAGCTTTCAGAGTATACTTTGGTTCACACTCCGTTGATTTTGCCCAAAATCTCATTACTTTGCCTTTTCCATCTAAAAAAAGCCGTATGCGTCCGAGGCATGTTGCGAAGGCCAGCAAGATATTGTAGCTGAACGATCTCCAGATTACCTTTACGATCAAGAGAGAGTGTTGTATTCAACTGCGGACTCCCGTTGCGATGCTATGGGCATGGGTAGTTGTGACTTCAATGCTATTGAGGGAATTGATTCGCACAAGAAAGGTTATCATTGGACAACTGATAGCTGTGCAATCCAGGTAAAGATCAACCGTGAAGGTCAGGTTGCTTTGGTATATGAACCCGATTCGTATGCATTCTTGGTAAGTGTCGACTACTCTCATCAGTCTCGACCTTTTGTTTTCATGTTGCTCGTAAGTCTCCGTCTGATTCTTTCCTTTTTATTACTGTTCAGCATCCACATGTACGCAATGATAATCGTAATTTTTTCAAGGTATGATGTGATTTGTGATGCCTTTTTCAAGTCCAAGAATCAACTCATTGTCGAAACATTCTAACTCCATGTCATAATCACGCAAATACAGGTATACTGGGATGGAGATTACCCGAAGAACGACAAAGATGGTTCAGTCGGAAATACTTGTGGAAATGGCATATGTCAAAGCCTTGTCACTGGTGGATGCTTGTGTGACACCACCATCACGGAGTCTCGTGTTTTCAAGGAAATGCCGAATAGTGTTGCCGAAGTCCTGACAAAGCTCACTATTGGATGGTATGACACGGACGCCTATGATTCGGGTTCTTATTCAGACGCAATCCTGGGCGGTAATGGTGTCACTGCCTACTTGGCTGCTTCCACTGGAGCCTACGACACTGAGACAGTGTTTGAGGTCATGGATGATTATGGCCGTCTCCACCGCTTCAAAAACACTAAAGAGCATGTTCGCGTCAAAGGGGCTAGCCAGTACGCATTCCGCAACGCTCCAAGCTTCATGTCTGTTCTAAACTCTGAGGTGAGATGAAACTACCAGTTTACTGTCAGTCACTCATTGTTGTCTGTTTTACTCTTTGTCTTCGATCTGATCCCAATTTGCAACCTCGTTCCTTTTTTAGGCTGATGCACGTGATGCTCTTTACGAGACCGAGGCAGCGCTTGATCATTACTTCTATCATGACAATGTGGCACCGTTCATTGCTTTCCGAATGATTCAACGTTTCACGACTTCTAATCCAAAGCCGCGATATGTGAAAGCTGTTGCCACAGCATTCCGCACTGGACGTTATGAGGGCATTGGATCAAAGTAAGACGCTTTTATCGGCTGTGTCAGTGTTCACATCTAACGTCAGTGCCATTCTCACACTTCGTGTTAACTCAATTTACTATACTTAAACTCAGTGAGTACGGCGACCTTGCTGCAACAATTGCTGCTGTCTTGCTTCATCCAGAAGCACGCTCTGTCAATCTTGACGCTGACCCATTCAAGGGAAATCTTCGCGAACCACTGCTCAAAGTGATGGCTCTCATGAGAGGAATGGAGCTGCAAAAAGCCGAAGGCCAACCTGTTGTCAGAATGAATGAGTTAGACCACAAGATCGGCCAGATGGCGCATAGTTTCCCCACCGTGTTTTCATTCATGCTACCAGAATATTCGCCTGGAGGCCGTCCGGGAAATGCAACACTAGTGGGTCCTGAAACCATGATCATGGATATGCCTAAAGTTGGTGAGTTCTTTCATCTTTCATCTACACCCACTTGTGTTTGACCGACAATATGTTGTAAATCTGACTTCCTGAATCGTTGAATTTTCATGTATTTTTTTAAAAGTGGGACTTCTCAATGGAATGTTTTCCTTGGTCAAGTATGGTCTTTCTCAATGTTATGGTGGCTTTGGAACAGATTACTCTCATTGCAACGAAGGAGATTTCTCTCGTGCAACTGCCCATCTCTCATTCTCACGGCCTTATGTTGGGACAACAACTGACGGTCAAAGGAAACTGGCATCTCTAAATGATCACGCCGAGGATGTTGTCAGTGAGCTCTCTACCCTTCTTACGAGTGGAAGGCTTGGGGCCGAGAACAAACAAATTATCATGGATGCCTATATTGCGGAGTTGAATAACACAGTGGCCGCGGATCCATCAGCAGACGCTCTTCGTCTTGCACAACAGTTGGTGTTGACCACTCCTGAGTTTCACACGACCAATGTTGTTGCCAAAACTGGAGCATTGAGGGCACAGCCTGATCCTCCTCAAGCATCTGGCTCGCCATACAAAGCAATTGTGTATGTCATGTTTGGAGGGGGCTGTGATTCCTTTAACATGCTGGTACCTCACACATGTTCTGGCGAGACGGATCTGTATACTGATGAGTATTTGGAGATTCGTCAGGAGATTGCGCTTCAGAAGGAAGATTTGAACGAGTTGAATGGACCCATTGCCAACCAAGCTTGTGAAACTTTTGGTGTCCATCCTCAACTCCTAGCAGTGCAAGAATTATTCAATAATGGCGATTTACTCTTCTTTGCTAACACGGGCGTTTTGACTAAAGAGACCGACAAAGAAAATTATTGGAAAGATACCGAAACTCAACTCTTTGCTCATAATTTCATGCAACTGGCGGCGCAGAGAATTGACCCTCTGAAAAACGAGGACGGTACTGGTGTCCTTGGGCGTATTAGAGATGTTCTAACAAACCAAGGCCTGAGCGTAGGTGCCTTTTCAATCGATGTCAACTCAATTTCGCTTATTGGAAAACCTGGTTTAGCGGCATCCCCCATGATCCTCAGTAATAATGGAGTTGCACAATTCAATCACGCACCATCTTCTAGTGACATGAATGCTATAATTGAATCGCTCAATGGAGAAACCAAAGCTGAATCAGGAGTATTTGGCGAATGGTATTCTGATGTGTTGCTGAAATCGCTCTCCCACAACCAATTGCTTTATAACACCCTTGAAGGCAAGACCACAACAGTTACGTTCCCAAATTCACACCTTGGAAGGCAATTAGGTATGGTTGCCCGGATGATTGATTCTCGCATCCAGCGTGGGACCGATGCCGATATGTTCTACCTCTCTACGGGAGGATGGGATACACACAGTCAGGTGCTTATGAACCAAAATAACTTATTTGCCAATGTCGATGCTTCATTCAAAGCTTTTGCTGATGAAATGAAGGCCAAGAATGTATGGGACAGTGTGACATTGATCGAGACGTCAGACTTTGCTCGCACACTTACTCAAAACGGAGGGCTAGGATCCGATCACGCTTGGGGAGGAAATTACATCATGATGGGCGGAGATGTCAAGGGAGGACAAATTGTAGGGAGATATCCTGACGCCATCAAGGAAGGTTCGCCACTGAACATTGGAAGAGGCCGCATCATACCTACAACGAGTTGGGAAGCTGTGTTCCTTCCATTGGCTGAGTGGGCAGGTGTTGATAAAGCTCACTTTGGCTATATCTGCCCCAACAAGGACAACTTCGGCGCAGATCACTTTTTCGATAAGGCAAACTTGTTTGAGCCAACCGCGTCTTCTTAAGTTCTTCGTCGACAGTTGCATATTGCTTCTACTTCTGAGGACTTACCTCATCCACCAATGGACGTGATGTTTGAAGTAACATGCTCTTCTTGACTTATTGGGCACAGTTGATCAGGGAGCGTTTTGATCGCAGGTATATAAAAGATTAATTATTTATAGTCGTTTTTTCCTTTCTTCGATGCCCATCTTTGCCTAAGTTCCACGAGACAGTATATTGTCTTTGGTACCTGCACCGTCTCGCATCAGTTTCGCCAGTCATTTCCCCACGTTTCTTGCCTTCCTTCACAGCTCTCATCCTTGCCTTGGTTTGGTCAGACATTATCTTGCCTTTGCTCCCTGCACATATTCCCTCCATGGTTTCATCAGAGATTTCATCACATTTCTTCCCTTTCATCGCATCCCTCGTCCTCTCCTTGGTTTCATCAAATTGTTTCTGTCTCTATTACGCTTAAAAAAAGGCAAGTCCCACTTCCAAACTGTGTAAGTGTAAGATATTGTGGTATCGTAGTAAGCATGTATCCCCCACGCTAAATTACGTTCCTCTTGTAACCTATGGCAGCAGCGAAATATGAATAAATTCAATGTCATATATCCTCGGCCCCAGCAAGCACCCCCTTGGGCTTGCACGGGAGAGACCTACTGTCGCCACTCCAAACTAACAGGAAACACCACCTAAAATGAGGGTAACGTTGATCCCTTCAAGTATTTTGCTTCTCCATTCTCTCACATTTTCAATGAAAAAAACCTACAAAGAAGGATCCTTTTGATCAAATGGCGTACTTCACTTCTTCCACCACCAAGGCAGAAATACAACCCTGCTCAGCCCGTGGCACCACATTTTCAATGAAAACAACAACACCACCAACACCAACACCAACACCACCAACATCACCAACATTACAATCATCACCAAAAACACTACCACTACCAAATCAGTTGTTTTGGTGTTAATTTCTACACTGCCTTGTATCTTGCAGCATTTTTATATATTTTAAGACTATGTCTCCATCTACTTGATCTTCTCCTGTTCTTCTTTAGCGTACATATTGGGAACTTGTATTTCTTTGGAACTTCTGGGCATGTTGCATGCTTGACATCAGGATCTTGAAGTTTAGAGGTAAGTGGGGAAAGATAGAGGGATATTTGGGTTAATAGTAGATAACTGTAGGATTTAAATGACTCATAGGATACAATATTGAACTGTATTCAGGATGATTACAGAGAACACTAGTAGGAGTTCTAGATAGATTCATGTTATTTTGAGGCAAAATCGCTAGTGAACTCTTTGTTGCCCTGGCTGCAATTACGGCTCCACCCAGACTTAACGCTGACACAATAATTGTATCTCTTATTGCTAGACTGATCTACCTTGGCACATCTACGATACATTGATGTGCCTCCCTGCCCTATTCAATGTAG
>JAZGVQ010000051.1:0-23962 GCA_037356215.1 Thalassiosira gravida | reverse complement strand
AGCTCCTGAAAATACTTCATATATATTATTTCATTACATTTTGGAAATAAATCTTTTGTTGATGTAATACTTACCATGTTGTCACAATTAGTGTCAGTTGTTATGTTTGGGAGTTGCTGAGTTTAATCTGATAGTCACACATTTAGTAATATTTAATGAAATGTGTTATGCTTTATGCAATGTCCAATAGTGCATATGGAGGAAAGTCTCTTCCTTATGGTTGTTGAACATAGTATTTATTATGTTCTCGCTGTTACTAAATTAGGAAAATAGTTATCTAAATTAGCAAAGGAATTTTTTCTCCATCGGAAGAAAGTACTGTCTTAGTGTGGTGGCCCTCTTGTCTGTGTTTCTGTCGTGGGTTGTGAAATAAGTTCTTGTGCTAGTATGTGTTCGTTCTGAATTCAGTAATTTGTGTATCCTTTTTGCGGCTGAATTGTATTACCCAGACGTATCCACCCATTAATCCATCTGACAGCGTTCGTATGTACATACCTTTGTGATAATAATCCAATGTCCCTCTGTCACAATCCAACAACAATCCAGCTTCGTAATCGTTTGTTGCAATATCATAGGCAATGGAAAAATTCTTTGTTGTAGACAAATGTATGTCATCCCACCAAAACCTTCCTTCAGTCATCTCATCCCCGCGTCTGCTCGATGTAGCTATGCTGTATTTTCGAGATTGTGGCATGTATTTTTAGCGACCACTCGTCTGGGTAATTGGGAATTTGTTGTGGTTAAGCCCCTGTCCCACGAATATATTAAATGGCTTGGTAGTTTGGGGTCCAAAACGTAGTGATGTGTACTCCTGCATGTAGTTAGTGTGATTAGGATTCACGTTCCTGCTTATCATGTCTCGAGTGATAGTAGAGCTTGAGAAGAGGGACGAATGTTGACGTTTATATACATCATGTTCTTTAAATCTCGAAGTAGTGTTGTTCATTGACTCCACTTCTTGTATGCACGATGCCCTACTTGTATTATTAATGGAGGTCATTGAATCCTGAGTATTATGTTGAATGAAATATAGATGAAACCGTTTCAGATCACTCAGAGATAGGTAGGTAAGAATCTGTGGTAGGAGATGTTCGCATCCAGGCAGGAGGAATAATATGAAATGTCGTAATTGCAGACAAAATGTGAAATATGAATGTGAGGTCGAATCTGCAAGAGGAAGAAATATTTTCTGTTTGAGAAAAATATTCCGAAAGTAATGTATCTATAGTCCATTGAGATGTTGTATTAGAATGAATGGAAGAGAAAGTTACGAGGGACATGAATAACTGGTTTGTGCTGACGAATACTAAATTAATCTTACTAAGGTGAATTTCTACGTGGACGCCTGCGTCGTGAGCGCTGTGGCGATGTTGATCTGGTGTTTGTTGATGGAGGACCAACCTCACGTTGGGAATCGGATGTCGAATGTTTCTTCCGTGGTGTCAACTTCTTAGGGGACGCCCTTTTTTTCTTGTTATTTTTTCCTTACTGGCATCATTTGTTGCCACGTTCGCTTTTTTATGCTTTTTCGTTGATTGCCCGTCATTGTCGTCACGTTCACCGTTGTCGTCATTAGTAGCAGTTGCATCTTCTGAAGCTCGTTTTTTAGTTGGTGGACAGTCTTCGCCTGTCGTCTCTGATTGGCAGTCATCATCGTTGTTCTTGTTGCGTTCCCTGTCCGCCAGCGTGTCTTTGGTCTTGGCCGCGAGAGTAAAGTCATCCAAGAGGTAAGGTTTGTCCTCTATGAGGGCACGATACGCTTCCCGTGTACAAAATATCAAATCTCCACCGTCAGGACGCTTACTTCCCACTAACCTGATGGAAGTGACCCATCCGTGATTTTCTGCGTTGACAATGACCTTATTTAAGTTCTGAGTCTCCATGGATGTCACCTTTGGGTTTCCGTGATACGATTCCCACGCCGATGCAGCGTATACCGATGTGTAGTGCATGAAATCTGAGTCCGGTAGAGGAGTAGTTACTTCGTCAACTCGACCTAGCAGTCGAAAAGTGTCGTTTGATATGTTTTTGTTTTTCATCACCATCGATTTATTGCCGTTTTGAGAACCAAACATCGACAAAGCAACGATTAGTTTCTTTTTGTCCCAAGTTGGAGTGGAAGATTCAGCAAGGAGTTCTTTGACTGGTGTGTGACAGGCGATAGCCTTGGAATATTCGTCGTAGTCCGTATTTGTTTTGTCATTGAGGAATCTGAGGATTGCATTTTCTAGTAGTGCAAGATCTGGATAGTTTCTCTCTTTCATGTGGTTGGTGAATTCTTCAAAGCACGTTGCAAATTGACTGACATCGAATTGGCTTCTCTCTGTTGCTAGGTCGTTGATTTTGGCTTCATTACTCTTCTTTCGTTTTGCATTAGCCGGTGAAGGTGTCTTCAAGTCGGTTTCAGTCGTGTCGTTGTTGTCGGTTGCGTTGTCTTTGGCATTGGTTGGTTTAGCTTGTTTTACACGGCTGCCACGGTTGTTGGATTTCTTCTTTGCTGTAGGACTTGTAAGTGGTTCAGGGTTTGAGTTGACAGACAGTAAGGGTGTCTCTTGATGTTGTGATTGCCATTGACCCAGAATTTTCCACTTCGCTTTGTAGGTATCATCATCTTTTTGTCCCAAGTTTGTGATACTGAACAACCCCAGACCCATTGTTGAGACATTCATAATTTGGTGGGCACTGTCCATCAAATTCAAGTCGGTCAAGTGGTTCATCAATGTTGGTTCGTCGTTGTCGTCGTCGCCCTCGAAGAGAATGTTATTCAGGTTGTACTGGGGGTTTTCTGATTTTGGATTAACAAGTCCTCCTAAACGGAACATAGATGTTGCAAGTAAGTGGTCCAATTCAATCAATTCAGCAATTTGCGCCGCGTACATCATCAGAAAGAGCACGTTAATTGATGGCTTGTCTGTTGAATCAAACTTGGTGTAGCACTTGAGTAGTCGTGGAAAGATGAAACTTTTTGCGTAGGTTGACCATTTTGCGTGTGGATGTTGCAAGAGGTTTTTGACCAGCGTTTCGTATGCGACCCTCACATTTTTGTCTCGCTTGACAAACCCTTGATGAGCGATTATTAGATCAGGTGACCATGTGTCACAGAGTTCAGTTAGTTTCGGGTATAACCCACAGTAGTTGAGGAGGTAGAACCATTCTGTGAGTAGATTGTCGTGGATGACTTTGTTGATAAATGGCCCCTTTGCCTTGGAACCCAATTTGAATCTTTTCTTAATACTGGCAGAGATTACAGAAGCGACCTCTTGCAATGCTATTGCCAAGTCCGCTACGCATGAGAATGTAGGTGTGTTCAAAGATGAGGAGTGAGGCTAGAATTTTTTCTGAAATGGAAAAAAATTCCTATTCGCCAGGACTTACAAAGATTTTGGATGGTACTTTTTGCAGCAGCGTTTCCAACGCTGTCGTCCATGTGTTTGAATGCATTTCCAGCGCACTGAACCTGATTGGCTAATTTGTTGATCATATCAGAATCAGTTTCGTTACGGACGTTGTTGCATACTTTTGCGATTGCGGCATTAATCATTCTGATACATAAATCGGCAGCTGCGGGAAGTCCATCAAAAATGTCACAGTACCTATTTTTTTTGCTGGGTATTTCTTGTCCCTCAGTAGTCGAGAAGAATGCTTCTAATGCTCCATGAATCCGTAGTTGACTTGTATATCCAGATTGGGCTCCTAAATGGAACCGAATGAAATAGAGAATGATGTCGAGTCGCTCCTTTGATGTTTGTATGTCTCTTGGATGTGTATTTTTCATTTGGGCGAAGATCAATGAGATGATTGGTGGCGCAAGATAGATCTCATTCCTCATTTGTCCTGTAGCACAGTGGACGTTCTGCTCCATCGGCCCAGTTTCATGGACAATTTTGTCAAATGTAATTGGAAAAGGAACTGTCTGCATTGCGGGCGACTCGGCCGATCCAATGGCCTTAGACGTCAGAGCGTCGAGCATCGGAGCTTGCAGTAGTTTCTTCATGTTGCGTCTTGTGCTGTCAGAGAATGGATCCTTGCAATAGTCGACGTAATGTTTGTGATTGATGAGTGTAGGCCCGGGGAAAGCCGCATTGACGTCTCCGTTATATGCCTCGTACATCTTGGTGGCCACTCCAGGCTTGATCCTGTTGTGCGGTTTGAAAGAACAGTTCGAACTGTCTATGTCAGTTCTGAATGCATCGATTGTTAGTTCGCTGATGAATGTCTCTGCCAGGTCTCCTATCTGATGTGTGGCGCTGGGCCTTGCCGAATCAATTTTTGCGTCTGACACAGCCCTGCTGGATGTCATCAATGCTCGATGGAGGATCGGCACGTCGACCTTGGGATTAGTAATGAAGGTCATTTCGACAGGCGTCTGCTCATTCAACATAATATTTTGATGGCTGTTGGTGGGCAGAACGGTTTTCATATGGCGTCTAAATTCGGCATCGGTTGGGACGTTGTCTTCGCCCTGTATGTCAACATTTTTGAAGTCATCAGCAGTTAGGGTGTCTGGAGTGATGAATCCGTTGATGACATCAATCGCGCTCCCTGTCGATGCATGAACTAAAGCACAAAATCTGTGTTGTCCTTCACGAAAACCTGCCATTAGGCGTCGGTTCTTGTGCTGTTGGTGACACAGTAGGAAGGAGAATACTGTCTTCTGGACTGAGGTGTCGTCAGATAAGTCCTGTTCGACGTCTTTCCATTGCACAGCGTAGTTGTAAAACTTTGCAGTAACGTCACGACCACTTTTCGTATACAAGTTTTGGAGGAAACAATTTGTCGTGTTCTTATTGGTCAACCAGTTTCGGATGTTGTTTTTGGCTGAAGTAGTTGGTGGAACCACATGAATGTGCTTGGTCACTCCGTTGTATTTTTTGACGAAAGGCTTTAGAGCAACTGAAGTAGTGTCGTCAGCGGAAGAATCAACCTTGTTGTTATTGAATGATTGGAAGACGAAGTGGTGAGGTGTACATAAGTAATTTTTTCTAAATGAGGAAAAATTCCCTACATTCACAATTGGTGATGTCGCTCCCAGAGAGGATTTTTTTCTGAATTGGAAAAAAAATCCTGTCTATGTAGGACCAACTTACGTAAGTATAATCGACCAAGTAGATCATCATGTCATTTGCCATTGTTGGGGTTTTGTCCGGTTTAATGTTCATCACATCGTTCGACATGTTGTTGGTGATGTCGTAGACTTTGTGAGTATCGATGTGGTTGTGATTAATTGGAATTGCCATAGGTTGCAATACAGTATTGCCGTCATCGTCCGTTCCAATAACATAGTCAAAGAGGAGCAGTAACTGCGTCGGGTGGAATGACACCGTTTCCTTTCCACAGTTCTTGTAGATGATTTCGTTCGCAGCACGTTCATCTTCTTGAATGATTGCCGCCATCGTAGAGTAGGGAATGTGATTAATTGTATGTTCAGCAGTCGATCGTGCAATAGTAGTGAATATCTGTGGAATGAGTCAATGTAAAAGAAGCAGTGTTAGTTTTGATTATCGTTGCTTTCGACTGACTCAACAGGATTGTACAATCGAATCCACATCTGGCGATGACAGTGTGTAGCCCGTTTTGTTTGGTATTCGAACCTACAGAAGGTTCTGTTGCTATGGTCTCTCTTTTTGCACCTCTCCTGGCGTTGATTCAACCATATCGGTCTGGGGATCACATGGTTCAACCATATCGTTCTGGGGATCACATGGTTTAACATCGCCATTCCAAACCGTTGAGTAAGGCCGCCGTCGAATGCGCTGAACAAATTTGTCAACGATTCGAACCACCTCTCCCTGTGTACGACACATCACACCATTAGCATCCGGTGATTTGACTCCATTGTCTATTGTCCCACGACAATGGGGGCATGTGATGTGTGGGCATCCATCAGTTAGGTTCTCGCCGTCATCTCCAATACATTCCACCGGAACGATAGTAGGGCAATAACAACGCATGATCTTGCCTTGAATGCGACGTGAAAAGTCGTTGGATGCGATGCGAGAGGTAGTGTTGTTTCGGCGTTGCGTCGACAAAGGATTGGACGCAATCTTTGGGTTGACGGAGGATTGAGTGCGATCGTTGCGTCGACAGAGGATTGAATGCGATGGAGCTTTATTGGAAGTAGACGAACGCGGTGGACGAGTCGTTGCAATTGATAATGTCGATGGCAAAGAGTACGTGAGGATGCACTTGTGCCACTGGTGAAGAAGCAAAAGTGGTGAGTGTCATGGCTTCATCAATGCATGCATTGTCTATCATGTAGTTTTTCATTAGCCTTTGAAGATGTTGTGTAAATACTGCTTATGTATGTACCTCTTCGATTGGGATGCCTTCTGCAAGTGTTCCATGTGTCGCGCAACCTTCTAGCATTGTCTTGAGACATAACTTTGTCAGTAGTGACTTCATTTGGGCTAATACCGTCTAAATATATAAATGTAGAGAAATGTCTTACCTTTCTTGTGTCTCAATTGTTATCTGTGTTTGAGACAAATCTTTGTCATCATGTTGTCCCAGTGTAAATACTGCATAGATATGTGTCTCATAAATTCGCGGGAACGCTTGTGAATATCCGATATCAATGTGAATTTACTTAAACAGAATAATAGTTGGAACTGTCGGAGTTCTCAGCAACAAAGGGCAATATGTTCGAAATGCTTCCTAGACGTTATGTGCACTACAGTGGAGTACCACGAGTTGTTCCCCCCTTTCTCAGCTTATGTCCCGCCGTTGAGCCCAGGCTAGGCTTGAGATTTGTCCCCTCTCGGTTTTCAAAGCCAGCTTTATTAGTAGCCAAGCATGCAATCCAGGGGGAAACAGATTTTCTGAGGTCAGCCTAGGCTTGAGATTTGTTCCCCCCAGGGTGGACAACCCGTGGTACTCCACTGTATGTGTCTATTGATTGGACAATTTCACTGCCTTGTAATGTATGATACTGCATTGTCACGGCTCGTCTCAGAAGTAAAGAAGTATGGGGTGTGATCTGCGTCATCAAACAGTCCTCTTTCCTGAAGCAACATGTTTGGATAGCACATCTGATTCGCCATTGTGACGTTCATAGTGTGCAGCACCTTACTGCCAACGGTGATTGAAGTTCCACTCGTTACTGAAGTAATGGATCCTCCTCCTAACTGCTTTCGAACGAGCTTCAGTTCTCCGTGATAGGCGTCTTGATCGTCAGTTGTCAAGTAGTTAAAATATTGTAGGCGGTGGTGCCAATATAGCAAAACAGCATCATTTTCCAGACCACAGGCCAGCTGGCGGTGTAGTCCTTCAAGTGAATGTGCTTCAGTTGTCATCGTCGATGGTTCTCACTTTTGAGGTTATGAATAGTGCCGCCTCAACCGGTGCGGGGAGGGATGGGACGTCCAGCGCAGGAGGCAACAAGAGTGTGGCGCCTTCTGCCAAGAGAGACCTTGAGCACGCGTCAAGGCATGGTCGGGAGCTTGGATTGGAAGGTGAATCTCACAAGACAGAAAACAAGATGTTTTTGATGTCAGGTGTTGTAGGCTTTTGTGTGGTCACGAAAATGTCTTCAACGTTGAACTTGAATTCCGAGACGCCCAAGTACGCAAGGCGGTGATTTTGCGGAATAAGTAATCTAATATTATCATCCGCCCTCTCTGAGAAGACATTTTGAATGTCAGTGAGAAACAATCGTGTCACAAGAAACAATCTTCTCTGAAGCCCATATTTCGTGATCAATTGAAGGACAAAATAAATGTTATGTAGTCCGTGAAAGTTAATGAATCCCTTCAAGTTACCATGCGGACAAATGTGTGACACGGATTAGCCGTTGAAGTTACGTGCTGCCGTTACCTGCAAAGGAATAGGAATTATGAGATTCGAATGGAATTGAAATGAAATTGAACACATTCAAAGGCAATGAAGTGACTTGACAGCGAAGGGTTGGAATCAATTTCATTCTTTTCATCATTCATAAACACATAAACATTAGAACCAATGAATCAAATCTTGGAGTGAACCATGGTAAAATCCAAAGCAGCTAAGGGCAAGCAAGCGACTGCCAAGGCACGTGGTAGCACCAAATCGAAGCAATGTGTCAAGGACGGATCTGCGAAGTCGGATGCAGGTTCGAACGCGAAGCGCGCTAATAAGGTATCGCCATCTCCGTCAAAATCGAAGGCGTCGTCATCTAATAGAAGTCGCAAGTCACCCAATCGAACCCCTTCGAAGTCGTCTCCAGCACGTACATCGATGGCAAAAGCCGCCACGTCTTCGCCGAAGGCAACGTCGTCGCCCATTGCTGTAGTACAATCGAATGCTGATAACTCCACCAAGGCACGCAAGTCTAAGAATAAGAATTCGAAGAAGCAAAGTGGCAATGATACCTTTGCCACACCTACATCAAAGGGTAAATGCGCTGAGAAGAAAAGCCCTCCAACTGCCTCTACTGTTTCGCCCGAAGCTTCAGAGAAATCACGGGTAAGAAGGAGCCTCAAGAATTCCTTCAATTTGGAAGGAAAGGGCGTCGTAGATGGTTCGAAGAAGATGAAGAAGACGACCATTAATCCTGTCAAATTGCAATCTCATCAAATTGCTTGGCATCAAGAGGGCGGCGAGACTGGAGTGGATGTCGCTTGCAAGACTTTGGTGGAAGATCTAGGGAACCTTTCCCCCGAAGAGATTCGTGACATGCCACACGCGAAAAAGGTTGATATTCTCCTGGATGTCTTTAGTCCTAAGGCATTGAGCTATGGATTTATTCCCCTCGCGATGAAGTTAGGGGTAGACTTTTCGGCGGTGGACATGCACTCTGCTTTTGCTACGAAGCAGTCATCTAAGTCGACATATACAGACTTTCTTCAAACATGGAGATCAAAGCAAATCGAAGTGGTGGATTCTGAGGAGAGCACATCTGAAAAGAAAAAGTGAGTCATTCATGTTTGTCGAAATAGTTTATATGCATTGTTGCTCAAAATTTATTGTCACTGATGCAGGAAGAAGTCGAATGCGAAGAAGTCTAAGTAAGTGGTAGAGAAAGAGTTTTTTTTTGCCAAATAGAAAAAATTTCTTATAGATCTTTATCTTGTTAGAGTCGTAATAAAGGAAGAAGTTGAGGTCGAAAAGTAAGTTGACATTCAATATTTTTTTTCCATTTTGGAAAAAGAATCTCATTTTATCATGTACCAACAACAACGAACAGAGAGTCTCCCAGGAAGAAGAAAAAGATGGTTGCCGCTGATTGCGATGATGAAATTGTAGGTGTGGTGTATGACGTTCCTGATGGAGATGAAGACTGTGGTGATGATATGTTAATGAATGAATCTAGTGGGGATGATGAAAGCGAAGCAAGTTATGGGCATAACGACGTTGATGATTACGAGGAAATGGCTGATGCATCAAATGACGAAGAAGACAGTGAGTACAATGATGTGATGCACAACAAACCAAAGAAGAAAAGATTTGTGCTACGTATAGCTCATGGCAAGTCTAATGCCCCTGGTTTTACCACTGAATCGGATTGGGTTGAAACTGCAGATAATGAGAACAATAGTGTTGACGCTGCAAGCAGTGTGGTGGATGAACACAGTGCCTCGAACGATGATCAGGAAGAGAATGAATGTCTTTTGAGCGACGACGATGAAGGTACGTCTTGGTGTACCATATTTTTATTGATGTCACTGTCAACTCAGTCTATACTTTATGTTTATAGGTGAGGTACAGTACAATAAGACGAAGAATGATGACAAAGGCGTTTTTGATAGTGATGAAGAATCAGATGATGATGAGAGTGGAATTGGGGACCAGAATATGAGGGCAGATAATGGTAATGAATCATCTGAAGTCGACGAAACCGATGTATTGAAAACTCGCAAAGGTGGACCCTCTGCCATGCAGCTCATGATGCAGAAAGCTATTAAACAAAGCGGCCAGAGCAGTGGTTCTTGCGTCATCTCCCCCCCTCTCACTATTGCTGTGAAGAGTACAGAGGTATATACCATCAACTGTCTCAAACCTGGTGAAATGCCGTGGTTCTTGGACATAGAATACGTGACGATGTTGCTCAAAGTTCAGTTTGGAATCGATTATCCCAACCTGCCTCTTCAACCTTGGCTTGAGACTGTTTTCAAGATTACTGTTCGTGCGACAGAACACGGCGACAACAAGTATCGCAGAAATGAGCAGGGTTATACTTCTTCGATTTTTGGCTGGCTCAATGAAATCAAGCGCCAGAATTCTGAGAAGGCGATCAAGAAGATCAAGCAGCGTGCAAATTGGGTTTTCAAAACTATCAGAGATCACTTCACTGATAAAGAGGGAGGTGGAAAGTTGTTGCTTCAGTACATCAAAGAAAAGAGTAGGGTGTCTGCCGACGGCCAAGTCATGGGGTTATTCAATTCTCTTACAAAGGGAAGGCCTCCCCCTCACACCAATGTCGAGAAACACATCATCCAGAAGAATATGCATGCTGCATTCTCATGTACTCCTACGTTCGAAGTGAATGTTCCCATGGACAAATACATGACAGATGACGATATCAAGAAGGTTACAGAGGAATGTCTTGGGGCCAATAAGTGGAGTGATGTTTCCACTCCAAACAAAAAGGCATGTTTCAAAACGAACTGGAAGAAGCAGTCCATTCCTGAATGGTCATCCATCCACAAAGAGGGTTATTAATTACGTGGACAATGCACTCTTCATGAGAAAACGGAGTTGTTTTTGGGTGAAATTGTTTTTATTTGTTGGGGCCGTTACATGATGTGAATGATGGGAATGAATGTTACGAATATCAAGATAATGCTTCTAACACACCTTTATTCATCGAATCTCTCTTAGAAACACACCTTGAAAGCCATGACTGTACAGAAGGTGTGTGATCTACATTTTTACTCAAATGACATCGGTAGCCTACAGAAATTTGAGACTATTGTTGCTAACATTCAACACTATGATTTTATCTCAAAGGTGTGTGTATATGTCCTTCGAAAGTTTTTTTTTCATTTTGGAAAATATTTCTCATCACTTTAAAGCTCCAAAACAACCACAGGTCCATCTTCGCATTGATAGAAGAATTCGAGCTGTGATTGACGCTGATAGTCCACACCGAATGATTGAGTTATATAGTGGTCTGAGTAAAGGNAGCAAAAAAAGTCTGGGATGGTAAAACATCTAATTAAAAAGCTGCCAGAAGTAAACAAATTGCAGAACAGCTCAAGCTTAAACGGTCGAGTAGGAATTCGAATGAGGTATCCAACGATTTAGAGAAAGACCGAAGCAGGAAAAAACAGAAGCCAAGTATGAAAAGACCGATTTCGGTGGTCGACACAGCAATCAAAAAGGCTAAAATCGCACTTCACAATACCAAGGATCCCGAGAACCCAACCAAACACAAGTCCAATGTCTGCATTGCATGTGATTGCTTCATTTTCAGTACTGAAAGAATTTGTACCATCACCAAAGCTCAATTGAAAGTCCATAGGCATCGACTTGGTGTTCACGAGTATGAAGCATTTCATGGTGTATCACTATGTTCTGAATTGGTCAGACAGTACCATGTTCGTGGTTGTACTAACTTGTTGTTATCTCCCAGGGCAAAGCGACTGAGGCAAGGATGGATGATTTGTGGAAGTTGTAAACGGTCTCTCTCCCACAAGAAACGCAGCAGTACCAAGCCACCAAAAGAATCAATTGCAAATGGGTTCGTCATTGGAACCTTCCCATCCTCAATCAAACGAATAAATCCAATATCTCGTCGACAAACACGACGAGACATTGACATTGCAACACTTCCAAGTGAACTTAAAGCTTTGCTTGCACCTGTCAGACCCTATGCATATCTGTTTGCATATACTGGCGGGTCTCATAAATCAATACAAGGTCATGTACAATGCTTCGAACAGAGTCAAGAAAAAATTGGTGGCGTTGTGAACCATATGTATGACATGGGCGTTGCAAACAACCTTCACGTCATGTTATGTGGAAGAATGACTCCCGAACAACGCAAGGTCATACGCAAGCGTGTTCATTTTGATACAGAATTATACTTGGACATTCTGAATTACTTCATAACAGAATCAGGTCATCAAGCTTACAAAGATTTGTCGTTGCCAGAAAATTTTCCGCGTCCTACATTTGTTGAAGATAAAGAATGCGCAAACAACACTGATAGGGAAATTGACAGGGATATCGAAACCACCATTGAAGGTGGGACATATTATTTCTCTTCTGCTCAGATGCCATCACCGGACAAATCGACATTCGAAGACACTGCGAAATTTGCTATGGCACTCTTCACAGGCAAGAACCCAACTCTGTTAGCTGTTGGTGGAGATTATGCCAACATGAAGGAGTTACGAGTTGAGGATGTTCTCCCTTTCGCATTCCCTTATGGAATGGGCGGTCCTGGTGGAAGAAGACGCAATCCAATTTCAGTGGAATGTACCTTCCAAAGAATTTTCAGGACAGCAATGCCTCAATTAATGGAGCCAGAGCCCGTTCTCTTCATGGGTCAAATGTACAACAGACAAGTGTCTTATAGATCAGGTATCATCACATGTCGAAGTGAAGTGAATGGAGTATCTTTAGCCGAGACATTGGCAAATATTCCTTCTGAACACTTGTCTGATCCCAATGCATCTAACCAATCCACGGAGTTGCTCATGAAGGCTGTCAACACGTCATGCAAATCATTGGGTTACACAGATCAAGCTGCTAAGAGTGCACGCCAACGTTTCTTTGCAATGATGGATTTCATGGGATTGAATAGTCTTTTTTTGACATTCTCTCCTTGTGATTTGTGTAGTTTCCGCGTACGACTTTTCGCCCATCCTGATCAATGGGTAAGACATTTGTTGTCATTTCAGTTTTTTTTCCGTTGTGGAAAAAAAATCATGTTACATGTGGACTGACATTTTATTTCAGCATTCTTTGCCTGATCTTTCATGTACTCAGGCTGATTGTATACTGGATTTCAATTTTCGTGAGAAAACTAGATTCAATTCTCCAGGAGCATGCTCTCTTGAATATATGAATGGCATCAAGATTATCATTGAGCATTTATTGAACTGGGATACAGTCAACCAAAAGTCGAAAGGTGAAGGAATTCTCGGTACTGTTGAGGCTTTTGGTCCCGCACACGAAGAACAAGGACGCAAGACATTGCACAGCCATTGGCAGATATGGATAAAGGAACTGAATCCCAAGCTGAGGACTCAAATATTCGACAAAAACGAAGATAAAAGGCTCGAGGCAAAAGATGAGTTCATCGGCATAGTCGACAAGCTGCTGCATACCAGCTTTGGTCCTGAATTGGAGGTAGTTCATAACTGTCGTGACATAAGCGAAGACAAAATTCCAAGGCCAGTGGAAGACATTTTTAGTGAAGTGGACAACCAAACAATACGGAACGCCAGGCATAAAACATTGTGCCACAAGATTGGCGGGAAACTTATGTACTGTGAGCATTGTGAAGAGGAATACTCACCCACGGACATTGTCAATTTAGCTTTGGAGTCCTGGCACAGCATTGCGGTCAGAAAAGGATCAAAGGCAGATGTGACATTCCCATTAACAAGTGAGAGGCTCGACATCGCCGCCTATACTTACTCATACCATATGGATGATGGTTGTTGCAAAGAGAAAGATCCATTCTGGGGAAACAAGGATGTCAGACAAACTCTTTTGAGATTTAAGTTCGATCAACATCATTGGAGACACCGTCCTTCTTGCTTTAAGAAGTGCTGTGAATGCCGATTCTACCTTCCTGACGCTACTTGTCCAAAGAGCGACATAGACTTTGGGGGCGATATGGACAACGTGGATAGCTTCGATTATCATCAGCTCGTAGGAGATGTGTTGAAGATGACCCCATGGAATGTCAAGAGGAAAAGGGCAATGGGATGTCAATACATCAACACCCACAACAAAAATTTGTCTGAAATATTCAATTGCAATACCAATATTCAGCTGGGAGACATAGCACAAGTCTTTTACAGCACACTATACTGTGGAAAATCAACTCAAAAAGAAGATTCTGAGAAACAGCAGCGGATGAATACAGCATTGAATCGACGCTTGTTGAGAATACAAGGAGAGGTCATTGATGGAATTCGAAAGGAAGAGGATGTTCAAGATGGCTTTGTCGAAGGCCTGTGCAGGATGCTTAGCGCGATGAATGCTGCAACATCACGCGACGTAGTCAGCGCAACAATGCAGCACCTATTGGTGCTTACAGGGGGGGATCGATTCCAGTTCTCGCATGACTTTGGAAATCTGTTAGTTGCACAATTGGAGGCAAGATTGGATGGTGCTGATATAGCGGTGCGACTTCGCACCAATCGCTTGAAAGGACAACCAAAAATCTGGCAGGATGCCTACTGTGATGACTACTTGCATCGTCCGGATGATGAAGAATTTGAAGACATGTGCGTTTATGAGATGACGATGTTATACGCCAAGACCTACAAAACGTTTAGTGAATTGCGACATATGGCTAACCAACCAGTGATTGCAAATGACGAGTCAGATAGTGACAATGACAACAGTGATGACGAACAGAGTGATTATGGAGGAGAGGGAGAGACAGAAGAAGAGGGAACACGAACAGAAACAACAGAAGAAACCTATGACACAGAAGATGAAGGGACAGAAGAAGAAACAGAACAAAACTGCGACGATGATAGTATTAGCGATGATGCGGACCCTGAAGAACAAGAACGAGGAGACCAACAAATGTCCAACAATACGAGTGACACTGATGTTTCAAGCAACATGACAAAATCGCATTCCAAAATTGCTTTCATCAAATCACATCCTGGCTTTCATTTCAGTTATCTTCGAAAAAGGACAAAATTCGTTATACCAAAGGTTTATCTTCCAAAAGACCGATTGTGCACGATTGGTCTACTCAACCTTCATGTAAAGGATGTCGACGAACAAACAATCCAACTTCGAGAACATTATGCCAAAATGGCCTTGTTGATGTTCTATCCGTATAGAACTAAAGCAGACCTTACAATCAGAAACAGTCATTGGAAGTTGTTTTATAGAGAACTCACGACACATACCTCTGGAAGTACAACAAAGTTTTGGCCAAAGGGATTTCAGATTCTCCAAAACATGGAGGACAGAATCATGCTTGACAAAAAAATGTCACGACTGAATGACGAACTTTCCAGGAAAACATCATGTGAAGCACCAGATGATGACGACAATCTAGGTTCGTCAAAAACCAACATAGATGACGACGAATTCCAAGATATTCTCAAGTTTTGTAACGACAGGTGAGCATCTTCAGATTTTTTTTCTTATTCCGAAAAAATTACTAAATAGTCATTCTTTGCAGAAGTACGGATTCGGAAAGGTATGATGACGAACAATATGACGTAATAAGACGTCATGTGGAAAGAGGTCAAAACGATATAATATCACGGGCTCCCTTCAATGAGAGCCATTACATTGACGCCCGCCTGTCCTCCACCGAATCGTTGTTTACGACCAACGATAGTTCAGACATCAATGACATTGGTAACGATCAACCTCTTCCGGACGGTCGTAACACCTTCGCCCGCAAAACATATCATGGAATGCTGAGGCTTATTGCAGGGTCGCTGCAGGGGAACACAGATTTCTCACAGATGTACAACAACCTGAACAGAAATGATCAAGACTCGATGGCGAATCGTAATCGCATTCCAACATTGGTCGACACTGCAAGGCAAATAGCAAGAGAACAAGGAGTCACGATGGATGAGAAACAATATATTGCTTATGAGATCATTGCCTGCTCGGTTTTGCTCCAATTGATTAATGACGGACAGGATTCGAAATCATTGTTGTATTCCTATTTGCAACAAAGCATGACGGATAGACCTGAACAGTCCACAAAAACGAGCATTGTTAATCAACTGAAAGCAAGGGGTGCACAAGATCAACTCCTCATGTTCCTCACGGGACCAGCTGGCGCAGGGAAGAGCACAGCCATGATGGCAGCAAGTAGCTTCTGTTTCGAATTCTTTCTTTTGGTCGGTGTTTTCTGGAGTGACACTTCATTTCTAATCACTGCATATACCGGATCTGCTGCCTCATTGGTTGGAGGCAGAACTATTTGCAAAGCAGCATATTTGCTGAAAAAGGGTTCCTTAACAGAAGAAGATAAACGTGAATGGAAGGATGTCATGATAGTGATCATTGACGAAATTTCTTTCATGGGTGATGATCAATTGCAAATTCTTGATCAAAGGATGAAAGAGTTAGGTGACAGAACCAAACCATACGGAGGTTACTCCATTGTATTCAGTGGTGACTTTCGTCAACTGGAACCAACCAAAACACCAAGCAACAATTTGCTATTCTCAAGGCATTCAAGTCAACTTTGGGACAGTTCTATCAATTCAATCATCATATTAGACAATGAGCATCGATTTAAGGAAGATCCACAATATGGAATCATGTTGAAGAATATGTGGCAAAAGGATCTGTCCATTCAACAACGAAAGAGAATCAACACCAAAGTTGTTAACAAGACGACATTCAAGCTTCCCCCCAAATTTGAAGGAGATGTGTGCTATGCTTGCCCAACTAACAAGGAGCGCAATGCAATCTCAGCAGCAAACTTCAGAAAACATATTCTGGCCACACATCCATCTTTCGATAGCATGCAATCCCCCCCGGAACACACAATTGTAATCGAAGCTGACATTCGAAGTTCTGCTTCAAAACAAAAATCAAGAAAAATCGACAACGTTATTCGACACCAAATTATTACAACATGCGGAGATGCCAATGTTAGAAATGGAACAAAAGGAGTTGACCCCGCACTTTGCCTTTACAAGGGATGTTATCTTATTTGCACAATTAACAACGATTCGTTGACCGAGAAAGTACCAAGAGGCAATGGAACCATTTGCAGATTGATCGAGATGAAACTCAAAGAAAACCCGACGAGCCTTACATACAGAAAATACTACGCAAAAAAAGTCAACACAGTGGGAGTGAAAGATGTTGAGTGGATAGAATGTGAACACATCATAAAAACACAGGCGATGATTCACATTGAGAAAAAGATTGATGAATTATCATCAAGTAGAAACAAATGCACCCGGGAGGAGACAAAAGAAACTGAGAAAATTATCGAGACTCTCAAGGAACAACTAGTGAACATGACAAAGACGAGAAGATTCAGATTACAACCTCAGACGTACAGTGTCAAAGTACACGTCAAATCCCACAAACAATCCATGTCTGAATTGAAATTGAGATGTCAGATGACGCAATTCCCTGTTCTGTTAAATGATGCAACTACAGGACACAAACTTCAGGGCATGACAAAGGATGCAATGATTGTCACTTCTTGGCCCAAATGGGCATTTTTCAAAAATTGGGAATACACAGTTCTATCTCGAGTAAGGACACTGGAAGGGTTGTATTTATTCGAACCAATCAGTATGACAAAGTCTTTCGCAGCATGTGATGAATTGAAAGCGTATTATAAACGAGCGAGGGCGCTTGAGAAGAAGACTCTGAAACGACGAAAACAAGCTATGGATCGACTCAACAAACGTCGATAAGGTCTTCGATATGACTTTTTTTCCAAAACGGAGAAATTTTCTTTGGCTAATTTAGTACATAATATAGATGGTTTCTGACTAATTTAGTAGTTCCGGTACCATATTAGATGCTATATCAACCACGCTAACTGCTCTCCAAACTATTATAGCCACTTGGAAAATAAATCTCGAGAAACGAAAAAAATGGAAAAAAAACTCGTTTCGGCACTAGATACGGAATACATTCTTGAAACAATCCTGTATAAGCTCTCACTCCTAAAAGGAGCTCGGATTGTTTGGCTCCTGGAAGCCACATAGATTTTAAACTTGGAAATGACACACTAAAAGGGTTTTTATTTATTTAAATCAAATATATTGTAATTCTACAAAGATTGTATTTGATTCCATCATAAAAGCAAATAATACAAGGGTAAGGTCAGGTGCCCATCACTTCTACTTCTAGTATTTTAGTTGAGGAAATTCATGGAACTTAGCTAATTTTCAAAATCAATCAACTTGCTCCAAGTTCAGGATTTAAGCTATACTAAGTCATGATAATTTACTAGCAAAAAAATTAAAAAAAGAACATGTTTGTTTGGGGCTTCAAAAGTGATGTAAAGGTTTATTTGTGGGTATTTTTATTTGTTTATCAATATGCAGACCTATTTCAGGTATGAAATCACTAATGTCTGTCTATTTTATATCACCCCAAGGCTATTCTATCAATCATGCCCTTCCCATGATGTCTCTGACCATAATGTAGGCAGCCTAATAAGTCAGCCTCAAATAGCTTGAACTAGTTCTAAAAAGAGGATGCATCTGCTATAATAGTATCCAAGCTCTTGTACCTGTGAAAACTCATGACAGGATCAAATCATATCTTAAGTCCTACAGTGGTATATATAATGCTGATATGCTCTAGGATCCAATGTTAAAGTATACAAGGGATACTTACATGAATAAAAGTAAGTACCTACCTACAAAAGATATGTATGTATTCTAATCATCTGTCCTCCACACAAAAAATACAATATCCTACATCAAGTACTGTACTAATCTCAAGAAGTATAGACACCTATCCGAGCTCCTTTTAAGAGTGAGAGCTTATACAGGATTGTTTCAAGAATGTATTCCGTATCTAGTGCCAAAACGAGTTTTTTTTCCATTTTTTTCGTTTCTCGAGATTTATTTTTCAAGTGGCTATATTAGTTTAAAAATAAGTTTTTTAATTGTTTTTATGAACAAAATAGTATCTATTATGTTCAATTCGTTACTAAATTAGTCAACTAGTTAACTAAATTAGTGAAGGATTTCTTTTCTTTTTTGGAAAAAAATTATTTTGAACTATTTCGAAGAGTATTATCAGACCCATTTTTTCCCGTTTTGGGGCGTGATAAGAATGTTGGCAAGAGGAGAAAAAGAGAAACGTAGAAGCATCAGGCTAATGTCCAAGCGACTGAAGGGGAAGGCATTAAGTAGTTTGAGCTTCATGTTATGTTGCTCGAAATAACATCAATGCATAACCACAAATAATACTCACATTGCATCATCGATAGACCAACCCATCAACCGAAACATTATCGCCCTCCTCATAATCACGTGCGAGCCCCAACTCAAGGATCCTGATCCAGAACTGGCTTTTATTGGCAAAGTATGCAAAATGCCGTGCTTCAGATCGAGGTTAAAACAAAGACGGAGCAAATCAATACAAACCCAACAATGCCGGATTTTCAATTGGTGGATTACATCCAATTCACGGAAGAAGCGCTATCCTCGATCCGTACACATCATAATATGCAACAACAACAAAATGGCAGCAGTGATAATTCGCTGATGGAACAATTATGGCCTTCTGATACGAGAATCAATTCGATGCATTCACCATTGCAACATGATGCACGCGATATTCCCAAATGCTTTGATGCAGCACGCTTGGTCGCCATTGGATGCATTCGATTGGCAACTACATTATCCACTGTACCATCATCTCCATCAGCATCACCATTAGCGTCATCCCCTGATACCGACAACGACACTAACAATCAGCTTACCTCATTTCCGTCATTCTCCAAACGAAGCGACATCATCTCTCACATTGTCTACACGAGCGGAACCACCGGCAAGCCCAAGGGATGCGTCTCCAGCCTTGCATCCCTGTTGCATTACATTCGTGCGAAGAATGTAGCACATGGTATTGGCGTTGGTAACAAAAGCAGCAGCAGCAGCAGTTTGAGCGGTTCACGACAGCAGACTCCTACCGGCGACGAGGAAAGCGAGGATGGCAGCAGACCATCATCCTCTCGCGTCCTATTGGCGAGCGCCATCACCTTCGATCCCTGCTTCTCCGACATCCTGGCAACCTGTTCGGCGAACGCGACGCTGTGCGTGGCGCCTCGAGAACGTCTCCACGGCCACGACGACGTCGGGGATGGCGGTCGCGCCACGGACGTCGTCCACGCGGATCAACGATTCGTCGTCGCGAGTCGAGGCGAGAATAACGACGAAAGCAAAAAACGCAACTACACGGGATTGACCGCGGTATTGCGCCAGCTTCGCGTGACGCACGTGTTGTGCACTCCCACGCTGTGGGCGACGGTGGAAGGACGTCCTCCGCGCAACGTTCCGTCGTTGGAGGTGGTGGCGCTCGGGGGGGAGGCCATATCCGCCAAGCTGAGGGGAAGGTGGGCGCGGGTGATGATGACGATAATGGCGATGGTGATGATGATGATGGTGATGATGATGATGGAATGATAAGGTTGTTCGATAGGGAGTACCCTCGACTTTACGCCACGTATGGCGTGACGGAGGCATGCGTGTATCAAACTTGCGGAGAGGTCGTGATATCGGAATGCAGCTGCGACGATGACGCGATACGCGAAATGGCCGTATCATCGAGCAGCAATGGCGAGTCGCCGTCGTCGTCGTCGAAGAGGCTAGGTCAAAGCGTCGGCCCGCCGATGACGGGAACGAAGGTACGCATTCTTCGCACGAGCGACAACGAGGACGATGCCACGGACGACGCGTCCTCGTCGCGACGGACGGGACGGAATGCGGACTCGACGGAACCGGCGATGGGGGAAGTGGTGCTGTCGGGCGCGCAGGTGGATGCCGTGAGCTCGTACAGGAATTTGCCGGATCTCACGGCGCGTTCGTTCGTGCAACGATGCCGCGACGACGGAGGAGATTTCTCGGTCGACGCCGACGCTGACCAGGGGGAGGAGGAGGGTTGCGACTCGTACTTCCATCGAACGGGCGACGTGGGATACGTCGATGCATCGACGGGGAACCTCCACATCGTGGGACGTATCGAAGGGGATGGAATGGTCAAATGGAACGGTATCCGATTGGAATTGTCCGAGATCGAAAACGCGACCATCGACGATGATGATGCATCCGTAATAATCGAAGACGAAGAGGAAGAAGGAGGTCTTGTAGTAGACTGCATGGCCGCTATTGTGACGAGCTACGGTGTTGACTCTTCCGCGGATTCCAACAACGACGACGACAACGATGACGATGATGGCGCCACTGTCGAACAGCACGTCAAGGAAAAACTCGTCGCGTACTGTCTCCTCTCCGCATCGAGCAGGTTGCAGCTCGGCATATCATCATCGTCATCACAGCGAGTACCACAGCGACAGAATGGTGAAATTCCCATTGCGGTAACTACCGGCGTCATTGTCCCTCCCGGACCTCTCCTGTTGTTGTTGAGGGCGCGCTGCGATTGTTGCGTTCGAAAGGGCTGCGTTCCCTCTCACTTTGTGGTAATTGATTGGCTTCCGTTATCGCCTACGGGCAAGCGGGATCGATTGGCGTTGCCTCCTCTCGCCGAGTGCTCCGTCATGGGAGGTTCTTTGTCGGCGGATGATGAGGATGGCGATGATGGTTTGCTGCGGGCGTATGGCAGGGTGGGACCTGTCGTGGCAGATATGGTGTGCGATGTCCTCAATTTGCAACATTCCCAGAAACAATTAGTTACGCTTAGTGAGTTCTATATATTGATTCGTCACACATCATTTTCCAATGGTTTCACTGACTTTCTCACAAACCTAATTTTGAATCAACCTATAGATGCTAGTTTTTTCGCTCTCGGCGGCGACTCGCTGGGAGCGACTAGACTCGTTCGAGGTTTATACGCCTCGTACCATGGAATTATGGATTCGAGAAACCTTGGTGGCGCTACGGGCTCATTCGATGGTCCTTTCGCCGCCAAGCATTTGCTGCAATCGAATACGCTGGGGGACTACGTGAAGTTTCTCGAATCTAGGCTTGACTCTCCGTCGGTATTTGAGACCAGTGATAACAGTGGCACCATTAGTAATGGCCGCGGAAATAAAAAGGGCGAAACCAACGCTGTATCCCATCATGGCGAAGAGGGGGAAGCATCGGATCCGCTGTACGATGCCCTTATTCGCTCAGTCACGCGGGGACACAATGCTGTTGCACTGGCATTGTTAGATCTGGGGGTCGACCCAAATAGTCAACCCAGCGGAGGAAGGATGGGAAAGGTCACGGATCGGAAGCAACAGCGAGCTTTGTTCAAGAGCAATCCGCTTCATCTAGCTTGTTCGCGCGGCAATCCGCATTTGGTCCGCAAATTGTTATCGAAAGGTCGGTTTCTTTCTGTCTCATATTTCCTGAGGATTGGAATGCCAATATGATTTACGAGGCAATTTGTAAGGTTGGACAAGTCTTTGAAACAACTTCAAGGAGGCTTGGCATCATTGTCATCTGAAGCTGATGCAGAATTCAAAAGTTACAATGCAGCTGAATCGCTGCTATTGGAGGCTGATGATGGGTTTGAAGACTTTGACGATCTGGACTCACCATCACTTGGCAATGACCCATATCAAAATATCCAAAATAGATTCCTCCGCCTCACCCACTGTCACAAAGCCAAGGATTTGCAATGGGACCCCATGGAACCCTGGGAGGTCCAAAAAACAATCCACTTCTGGGCCTACACCAGCTCAACGACCAAACCGTCCTGCTTTGAAGACGTCAAGTAGCTCATCATGGACGTGCCCATGACCATCACTCACCCCAGCTTGTTCAGCTGAAGAAGCTCATGTTTGATCACGTTGATCCTGACACGTGTATGAAGACAAGCATTCACTATGAGGAGAGCAATACACAACCGGTGCAGCCATACAGGGGCGGGGCCATTTATCGCTGCAAGAGGAGCAATTATGCGAGCGACCTGGAACGGGCGGTGAGCAGGAAGAGGAGGGGATTTGTGTTGCAGGAGAAGTGTGGGGGGGGTGGACATGCTTGATTATGTTGAACCTGAGTTTCCTGATGTTTGAGCCTATGCCCATTGGGGCTTTCTTTTTTAGGATTATGTGTCGTGTCGCTGTATGAATGTTTGGTGACTGGATGCCTCTTCTTTTTGTGGAGAAATGGAGAGAGCTATGAGTCCACACCAGATGGAATGTGCATACAGCTGATATTATTATTATTTATATCATTTTTCCACGGAGTAGTGATGGGATGTTTTGCATTATTTGAGTAGTATGATGTGCTAAGGTTATGATTGTGTATTTTAGAGAGTGCAAAAATAGTTGCCACTGAGCAGTGTTATGATTCCCTGAAGCCGTGTGCTCTCTCGGTTTATCTGTAAGAGTTCATTTCTGTACCAGAGTCTGGGTATGGAGAATGGATATAGACATGGTAGTAGATGATGATGATGAAGATGAAGAAATGGAAGATGGTAATGAGTTGTCTTCAATCCACGAAAGCAAGGATAGTGAGGGTGAAATGAGTGAAGGTGAGAGTGAACAAGAGAGTAGCGATGATGATAACTAGGCGATGGATGTTTTTGTGTATGTTATGTGCTTATATAACTATTAGAATATTACACACAAGTATTCTATTGCATAGTAAGTCAAAACTCTTATAGTAATAGACCTATTCTTGCATATAAGAGACTGTCAATAGTTAGTCATTAGTTGAGTCACAATTTGAACAATTAATTCTCACTTAACGGCCACCCTAGGCAAAGAAGAGGTCATTTTTTTTATTCTTTTTTTAGTATGATCATATTGTGAGCTAGTTGAGTGGTATACACCATCTAAAAATGGGTTTGGGGTCATTTAAATGCATATAAAAGACAGTCACTAGTCAGTCACTAGCTGATTCCTAAGTCAAACAAATAGTTCTCACTTTATAGCCACCGTAGGCAAGGAAGAGGTCAATTTTTTTATTCTTTTTTAGTATGATCATATTGTGAGCTAGTTGAGTGATATACAACACTCAGAAACAGGTTTGGGGCATTTAAAATTTTGACAATTTTTGGGCCGGACCCCCTATTTGAACAGCTTCATTGTCTGTGGAAGTAATGGTGTCGTGTTGGGCTTCCTTTGCCATCTTACCTTTATTCAGCAGAGTATGATCCTTGATAATGTCCATTTTCCTTTCAGTCAGTTGAAATAAAAGGATGTGCTGGATTGCTTCTTCAG
>JAZGVQ010000050.1:7153-18665 GCA_037356215.1 Thalassiosira gravida | reverse complement strand
CCGTCCCTGCATATTTCCCTGCAGCAGCAGCACCACCTCCTCCTCAACAACAAACCACATACGGCAATTATCAAAGTGGTTATGGAGGACGCAGAGGAAGAGGAGTACATGGATGCAGAGGACGCGTAGGAAGAGGACGTGGTGGCCGTGGACATAATGCCACGCAACATACGTACCAGCCCATCCCAGCTGCACCAGGCACCGTACCGCCTCCACCAGGATTTGTGCAAGTCCAACCCACACAACAACGCTCAAGATGGCACTTACTCACGCCAATACTAGTTCTTTCCGCAAAGATTTCAATGGAAACGACGATACTACCATGACCCATGACAACCAACACCACGACAACCAACAACATTGCCATCATGAACAATACTCTCAGCAACGACGATCTTTGTCAAATCGCGCAAATTACATGCGAGGCAATGGAAAAGGGTAACATATCCGATTTATATTCCATACTAAATATCCCATTAGACGAAGTTGATGACGATACCGAGATCAACACAAACAAATCTGCCACTACCACCACCACGGATATCGCGGAAATAAAAAAGCCGAACGAGAGATGTCGCGGTTTACAATCTCTTTTCTACTCCTTGATTGGTCATACTGACAACAATGATATCAATGACATCATTCGTTGGGAGGATGGAGTATCCATTCCACTATCTGTAAAGGCACATCGTTTACTGAGTGCATTGCTTCGCTGCATATCACATGTCAAATATTCCATGCCTTGGGAGGTAGCCATTGCCGCAATCCAATCATTGCAATTCTCAAAAATCAATCAACAGTCCAACAACAACAACAACAACAACAACAGCAACAACAACCATCCAAAGTCCAATGATAACTTTACCAAACTGAGTCATGGTGAAGAAATGGCAATGATTGCAGAAATACGTTCCTTCGTTACTAGTTTACGAACAATGGAACAAATGAGAATCAAGCCACCATCGATAACCTCGTTGAGAAGTACGGTAGAACATCTTATGGAATTGGGAAATGTCATTCTCGCTCCTCTTACAATAAGTACAAGCGACAAATGTGCGGATACAAATGGTGAGGGGAGTGATGTCAATGTATCACAAACAACAAGCATTAAAGGTAGTAGGAAACGAAGACGACAGAATTCGTATTTATTACCATTGGAATTGATTCCTCCAATTTTATCCACGATGGATTCCTTGGAGGATCAGATGATATTCGTGGAGAACGAGAATAATAAACAAGTAGAGAAGAATACTTTTTCTTCTATCGTGATGGGTGGTGAAGCTAAGCAAGAAAAAGGGATGACGATGGGGATGTATGCAAGCAATGCAAGTGATAGACTTCTATCATCCATGTTTGCATCATACAACATTGGAGATGATGATGATGGCGATGGCGATGGCGATGTCGGCAATTTACAGAGGGCCATGCGAGCAGATGCATCACTGTCACTGCTTTCGCTGGCAATGGACGATATAGGATTCAGTCGCATGTCATCCTCCACTTTGCCAACCACTTTGCCAATGTCAATGCAGGAGGATGTTACCTATTGGGATTGTTTGAAATTTGCATTGGAGGATGTCATATGTGCTAATTTGATGTGTCATTCCAATCATGTCCATTCAGAAGATGTCGATAATGGATCAACAGCAACAACAACCATTGGTGAGAGGATGATGGGAGGGGCTACAACAAAACAGCGGCGAAGTATCATCATCGATGAGGCACTGTGCGATGAGGGCGTTCATATAATTCCACTTTCAGATTATCCTGCATTGATGCGATGCGTCTTTCGAATGGTTGCCACAACAACAACAACAGCAACTTCTTCCAGTCCATCATCGTCATCATCTTCATCACATCCGATAAGCTGGGAATCACTTCTACTACAACTCTATCACGCAGCTGCGGTTGCTACAAGTGCCATGCCATTGCACTCGTTCCAACATCATCGACAAAAAGGTGGCGGTACTGTGGATTCGACCTCCCAAAGACTAGCAACATTTTCCACGGTGGAATCTCACGTTCTTTTTCCTTCGTGCACTGGTGCTTCGGTATCCACAATAAAGTCAATTCTCGAGGCGTGCATTCACGAATGCTGTCCCTCTTGTAAGGAAGTTAATGGGGAGTTCTTCTCTGGGGCTGTTGCTACTCGCCAACAGCAGGGGTTTTGTTCTTCCCACGAGAATTATGATGATGATGTTGCTGTTGTCCCGCCATGGGCTGTGGCAGGAATCGTCTTGTTGATCATGAGAGCCAGGGCATCCAACCTATCTCATTCGTCATCATCCACATTAGGTGGCGGTTTTGGTTTTGGACCACGCGCCGTATTCCGTATGGCATCTGACATGATTCGCAAGGTAGCAGCAACAACAATTAACACCAAAAATAATAATAACTCAGGAAAGAAGAGACGTCGGACTACAGCAGGTTCCTTCGGTGGGGATGATGAAGTAGGCTACGCTTTAAAAGTTCTGTTGCATCTGTCGGGGATTGACGAAGAAGGTAGATGTCGCGCGTGTTGCGATGACTACGGATATAACAACAAAGATACGGAAAAGTCTGCGTACGAGGTGCTGAAATCTTCTTACTACTACGCTGGTGCTAGACAATTTTGTCAACGATATTCGTCGGTGCACGGAAATGGACACAGAAACGGAGACCTACCCTATCGACATCAACTTGGTCTACATGCACTCTCTTCGTATTCCAATTTGGTCCGCACCAGTCTATATCATGGATTAGCTGCTCTTCCTACTACTCGGACAAATAACCACCACCACCAAACGCCATATATTGCAGAATCTGCGCGAACATGGATTGATGCCGCAAATATGCTTCTCGATGAAAAAAGTTATGATTGCTGCTCATCTCCAACAAGCAATGATAAGCCATCTTTGACCATTCCAGATGGGACTGCCATGGCCATTGTGATCATTGTTGTTATTTTCTTCGAGGTGCCTTCGTCTCAAGATAACATTGTCCGCTCCATTTACGATCGTCTTGCGAATATGCCATCTCGTATCGGAAGTCGTCGGAGTGATGAATCGCGTTTTCTCTTGATATCTACATTGGCTTGGTCTTTGGTTGCCAGTGCGGGTGACAGAAAGCACTCTTCTTCTCTCGATGTTGTGCGACGACGAAAAGGCGACGAAGAACATGCGGCGTCCATGTTGGGGCCTCTTTGCAGCCTACTTTCGAAATCAGCTCTGTCTCGTGACCAGTATTCTCCAAATAATGGCGGTGCGCTGACGGCAATTACGAGTAATGAAACAATACGCGACCTCGCACATGCTCTCGCACCAGTGCTCTCGGGTCGTGAGGTTATTCTCGCAATGGCCCAGAAAAACATGCGCGTGCTACTCTCAACAACCTCATCCCCTTATTCTCACTCCAAAGGCAATGCTTCGCGATTCTTTGATTCGCCATGCATCCCGTCCGCTACCAACGATGCAGTTTATTTGGCCATCGATTGCCTGTGTGTATTGATTGAAAAATGCCACCCCGCCACCTCGTACAATAATTCAGCTGTTGTGGATGATTGCGGTCGTGCAGCGTTGGGAATAGTCACCGATATTATAGTACTTCAACGTCCATCGTCGTCGTCGTCGTCGTCCTCTAGTAGCTCTCAATCAATATCACGCGTTCCATATCACGCTGTATCATGGATGCTCTGCCAACTGAGTAAAGCATCGTGTTTGGGGAAATTGACGAAACTGGTATCGCGTCGGTTATTGAGATCGTGCTTTGTGGGTTTATCGAAGTGTACTGCACTGAAAGAGATGGGATCGGCGAAGTATTGTCCCCTTCTGCAACCAGGAAGCATCTTTTCCGTGAACGNATTGCCACTGAAGTGGCAATGGTTCAAACTCAATACGACGTGCCGGGCATGCTTCGACTAGCTGTTACTCTTTATGATGAAATTGCGAAATCAGACGAAAACACGCACCCCGGCTTGTACCAACTCAAACCTCATCTTCTTCCTCTACTCGTCCAACCTGACAAGGTACTTGAGTCAACTTTAGACGAAGCAATGAATCAAAACGGAATGGATCAGCTCATCAAAAAGGGTCGAGATGCGTTGCGAAGAGGATTTAACCCAAGCGACGAATCGATTGGCTACGCCATTGAATGCATTTTTCTTATTATTTTCGTCCAAGGTGCTGCCGGAATGATTGCAACGAAGCATCATGGGGGTTGCCTTGAGATGGTTGACGCAGACTTGTTGAAGGATTTGGATGAGTACATTTTCGATGCAGAGAAATATTCCTATCTCCAAAATGACAATGTTAGCTCGAAGCAAAAACGTGGTTCGCCTATTCCATCCTGGATCAAATCGCAGCACTCCTCCATTGATGCTAACAAAATGTACCGGGAATTAGCAACGCAAATTGACGAGACACGTGTGGAGTACAAGCGGTTTCATACGTCGCTATGTGATATTCTAGTCGAAATTCTTCTTCGGGACTGGGCAAATCATCAGGACGGGGTCAAAGTCGGCAGCCAAGGTCGTGATATGTCTATCCTGCTCGGTGTGAATTCTGTTTTAGGAAGTAAGCGACAAGTAATTGAGCTAGTGGCAGGCTCGTCAGCAAATGAACTACTGTTGGGTGATTTGACTCACAATTCCATTTGCTGTCTTTTTGAGTTATCGTCACAACAATTTCGCTCGCTTCTCAGGACCAGCGACAACAAGATTGATGTATTGCCCGAGGTAGACGTGTTGGTAAAACACGTTCTAGACCTTTGCAAAGTGATCCAATCTAAGCAAACTTCAAGAGATATGTCAATTCAAAGTCGCATTCTTTTTTCATTTTGGAAATTGTATTGCTCACTAGCCAACGAGGAATCATCCCAGTTATTGAGTTCGATTGTCAAGGAATATTATGTTAAGATTGGAAAATGGGCAAGTCCGGAAAAAAGTACGATGTCAGCGCGTCGTCGTTTTCACTTCTGTTAATCACATCATCCGAAGACCTGGATTACCATGTTCGATATTTGCGTGGGGTATTTCTTCCGTCGCTTTCCCAAATCTTAACAACCATTCCAAATTCTTCATCATCAGATGGGGGAAAAGCCATTCTTGATCTGTTGTTGCAATTATTGCCTCAAATATGCCAGGTACGTTTAATAATACTCAATGATTTGTGCAAGCGTTTTTTTACTCTCGGCTCATGTTTATCTGTATTAGGACTTAGATTCTGCTTTTGAAGGATACAGCGGAGGCCTTACGAAGAAGTTGCTGTTACACTTTCTTGATGTGATTCACAAATGCATCGACGCAATCGCAGCACTCTTCCATTCATTACCGAGGAGTCTTCAATATCAAATGAAGAGCTCATTCACTATTCACCAAGCGACATCGATTATCTGGGATTTATTTCGCGAAAGGGCGTTGGTGCAAGCCTCCGTTATCAAAAGCACACTAATGCTTTGCATTGACAAAATGCCCAGCCTGGTTCGAAGAGTTGAAAGAATTATCGGTGGGTGCATTGTTGACAAACCACTCAGTGATAATACTTCTGAGCTACTCGAACAATGTAGCATCAGTTTAATGGCGAGGCAGGCTGAAGCAACCACTGGCTCAGATGAAAAGGATGGTGTGTCAGATGCCGCCCAGACGAGCCCTCTGAACTCTATGGTTGAAGCTGACGAGGCCAGAGACAAAAGTATTGTCTCTTCCATAGAAAAGTCCAAGGAAGGGCACACCGAAGAAGTAAAATGGAAGGTATCTGAGACCAAAATTGGACAAACACACATGTCTAATATTTCAACGACCGACACGTTACGATGGGCCTACAACTGTGCATTTATCACAGCGAATAACATTTGGAATGACTCGTATCGAATCATCGCAGGTAGCGACAAAATGGCCAGGCGAAGGGCAAAGTGGCCTGGAGGAAATGTGACGGCCAATACAAGTAGCCAGGTTTGTAGACAATCTCAGGTGCGGCAATCTCACCCAGCAACCTGCGCCCTCACTTTGCGCAGAATAGATGGGTTCTCTCGTTTACACGCTTCGATTTGCCAGATATTTGAAGTGGCAGGGAAACCAGGAGACAACCCAGAAAACGGGGCAGACTCAGAAGAACCATCAAAAGTACTTGCTGAATCACTTTCGCACAACGGGAAAGCTAACTTGTGCTCTTGCATAGACAAAATGTCCATGACTTTGAGTTTATCTGTCAAGCAAGTTATGAAATATTTCAAAGAATCTACCCTTGAAATAACCTTTGCTGAGACCAAGTTAAATGAGTCGATTATATGCCTCATAGGATGGCTATGTTCAGTCAAGACTAAAGGAACAAAACATGATATCATTACGGGTCCATTGCAGTGGTACATCAACGAAAAAAGAAGTTTTAATCTTTCTTCTTTAGGTAAAGGCGGCAACGAGAGCTATCCAATACTTGGTCGTTTGCCTAAGTTACTCTTCAGGCTGGAAGGGTTAGAAGCCGAATTACGAAAACTTGATGTTGTTGTGGTTGATATGAGTTTCAGAGACGAAGACATCTTAAGAAGAAACCTGTCCGTGCTTGACCAAATTACGTCTGCCCTGTCCGGGGAAGACAAACAACTCAAAGAGCAGGGTAGCTTTGGGGAAATGCTTCGACAATGCATTAGAATTATGGATTCCTGCAAGAATGCGATGAGGATCGGTGAGATTAACGATTATGCCTTGTCCGATGAAGATGGGGCTAACGAAGGTAACTATGTACCCATTCGGAAATCTCTAAGGGGGTCTCTAAGGAGCAGGAATGAAACAATTGATGATTGGCTCATAATGGATGACGATGAGTTTGGATCAGCAGCAGGGGAGAAAATCAATGGGAATGATGCATTTGTTGACCTTGAAGACTTTTTAGTGGAAGGTTGATGCAGATTTAGCACCTTTCTAGCTCTCCGGGACAACTGCGGCAGCCAGATTCAAACGAATGCTATCCACGGATGGTTGAAAAGGATATCGAATTTCAATAAGTGAACAACGACATCAAGTCGCAGGTCTTCATCCTCTCCAGCTGATGTCGCATGTCGCATGTGCAACGCCACTGCGCCACCCACAATGTGATGTGTATTGCAATGGACATTTGCTCTGCAATGGACAAGATGCCGAACTATTTGAAAGGGGGAAATTATCATGACATTTTCATTTTTGTCTCCCGATAATTGCTATCGCTCATGCACCAAATCAATTAGATTGATTGAGTCCTTTTGCGCCAAAGCACATGCCGCACCTCATCGACATGCAATTTTCGCCATCACAGTGTCACCAATGGAGGCGATCAATTTTATGTTGATATTCCAAGAAGTTATTGTGTCCTGGTGTTTGGCATATCCAACATGGGCACCTGATTTTTGGTTAAAAAAACCTATTTTTGTCCTACCCTTTGCATCAGATCACATCCCATAACTCCTAAATATCCGATTTTGACCATTCTAAGTGCACAATATTACTCACCATAGTGCTACTGATATTGCACCAACCACACCCCAACCTCATGTGTTTGCTTATTCCTCTTTTCTATCCAAGAGTAATATTATTTACCTTTCACTTTAGCGCACCACATTCAACAATACTGACCAGAAGATGGAATGGTGATGTGATCTTCAGTACACTTTTCAATTTTTATCTTTTTGTTGCATCTGAGCTGAAGATTGCCTTGTCCTTTGTGTGCAATGTCTTTAGTCAAATCATTATTCTCACAATCACGTGGGATGGATGCTGCCTGCTGTATCCAATTAGGCACAATGGTCCTGTTCACTACATTCCATTCTAGAGCAATGTCATATTCAATAAGAGCAACAGTAAGGTCAATTCGAAAGTCATAGCTGTTGCCATATTTGCTGAGACACCTGCTCCATTCAACTACACCAATATCAGATTTGATAAGGTAGTAGACAGCAACATTAAGAGTGTTGATGACCCAGTCTGATACCCACTGATATTTGAAGACAGTTGCAGACTGGATGATTATTGACCAGTCTGCACTTTCCCATCAAGTTGTTTCTTTCTACAATATTGAAGTGTATCTTACTATCCTTTGATTGTGTGGTCTTTAGAATTCATTGAATTGTCTCTTACCATAAGAGTTTCTCATTCCCTTCAGACCATTGATGTAGCCAACTATATCGGAGCTCAAAAACTCTGCCTACTTCTTGTTGTATCAAGCAGTAAATTAAATATAGTACTACCTGACCCTTGTTTTTTAATTTTGACAACTGCCTCGGTACTAGCTCCTTTCAAATCCGTTCTATACATATACAGAAGCTTGATAAATGGAATGTTGTAATTGGTCAAACATGTTTTAATTCAAATAATTGTACCAATAATACTTCATCGATACTTTTAAATGTATGCTTGGCGAGCTTTGTAGATATGTGTTATGTGTTGATTTATAGAACTTGCTATATATTTTCCCTCTTTGGACAATCTAACACTTTTTGGTACAGAGTTGTCTTTTCCTTGATTTTGAAATATAAGAATATGGTAGATATTATATAACAGAGAGTAAATATTGTGACGTGAATATTTGAATTATGCCAATGGTGGCTGTTTCTACATAGCCTCCAGAATTTATGAGCACATGGTACCTTGGACTATAGCAAGATCATTTTTTTTCAATTTTGGAGCATTATTTGGGATCTGATAGTCCCTTAGATGGTTTTATCAATCATGTATGGGTCAATACTGCATACACTATCTACATCAATGGATATGGCCTAGAAACTGACTCCTTTGGCACATCATATACGTGTTAAATATTTTCTGTGTGAATGGGTAGAGTGAGACCTTATCAAGTTGGACCAAGTGGCCACAGCTCTCAATATGAACAACTGATTTACCAATCAATGTGGTCCAACCCTCTTTTGTTGGTACACAGAGTGTATTATGAGACACATATCCCTAATGGATTCAGAATAGTTTGTGTACAGCTGTGGTACACTTAAGAAACAATCTTTCATGGATAGGAGAGATATAGAGCCCACTACCAAACCTCACAAAATGTGCTCAATGTGCCAATGCCTGTGGCATCAGTCAGGTTGATAGCAATGTGAGCACAGTGGGTGTAAGAAATATCTACCATGTGGATTTAATGTCTACTATCTACTGTGTATATTTTAGGCAAGGGTTCTTTCAAAGGCCTCACCAGTAATAACAGGGGACAGCCATGATATTAGACTTCATGTAAAATGACATCTAAGCATTTATGGACCATTTTTTGGTCTACCTTACATCAAAATGAGCCTATTTTGGAGGCAAATATGAATTTTTAGGGATACATGAATGGTATTAAACGACACAAAACCCGTTTAAAATGGTGTACACGTTGAAGAACTTGTTTATTCCTTCACATTGTTTTTATTTATTCAGCTCTATGTGTGTGTTATTACATAATTGGCAGTTTTGTATCATGTCACGTGACATGATCAGAAACACAAAATTATTGTAATTAGAAAGTTTTATGTTGCGTCATGCGTTGTTTTCACACAACACGAAATATTGCCTTTGATTCAGTCATTGTTACTACAGTGACAGAGCCCTGTGTATGAATTTGAGGGTCAACGGTTAAATCTAAGGCACTATAACATAGTCATAGTCCTCCTAAAAGTCAGTTCTTGTAGCTATTTACTGGGCAGGAAATTGGAGTGGAACTACTCTAGTTCCTTGTAAACAGTTTTTGGGGATATCTCTTCAGGAGAATAATTTCAGCCATGTATCTGTAATTTTTGGGTTCAGTGTAAAAAATCTCCCAGAAAATTATAGTTTAGTATAGAATAGGTATGTCATATAGATCCTGAAGTATCCTTTTTTGGCCTCAAGTGAGTAGACTAGGTTGTCCCAGGAGTATTCAGAGGCATTAATTCAATCTGGATAAAAATAACCAATATTGTTATTTTCTCTCTTAGAGATTTGAATGTATTTAAGTGGTGGCAATATGACAGCACAAAGCACCACCATTGGGACACACATGAATGACCATGACATGTAGTGACATATGGTGACAAGAAGGGGTACATAGCAAAAGGGATAATATTACAGTCTAATGGAAACTAGTGGATCCTATTATTTGAACACAAGATACCAGTTAAGAGCTCTCTATTTCACACAAGTACAGAACACCTGCCATAGAGTTTGATGGGTTTTGGCATCTCCAACTATCTCAATTTGGAGTAGGTAGTTATGCAAAACCACTCACAGGTGCGCACAGGCACCTACAGCCCACTGAAACTAAGCGAATACATACATATTGACAGGTCATCATCCTATGTGGACCACTCAGGATCAAAAGTGATGCAGACATTCCATTGCATCTTCACACCAACATAGTTTTTGTACTAAATTCTATAGGTAAGAATTGTTGGTCTGACACAATTCCTTTTTTACCACCTTCCTTTGTGGTTAATTTTCATTGGACCCTTTTGAGGTATTCTTGGACACTTCTGTCCAAAATCTTGATCTTCGTCAAGAACAACAAATATCTATTCAATTGTGACCATCAAAAGAAGTGAACTAGCCACTTACTAACAAGTGGCCCTCAACCATTCAAGGCTGTCTCATTGTTGTGGCATTGTCTTCAACATTATCATCGACCCCTCATTTTGTTGGCAGTCTTCCAGATAGCTCAAGGGTTCTCCAGTGTCACGGCCTTTAATGGGACTTCTACTACCTATATTGCCAATTTACAGTCACCTCGTTGTATGTCTTGAGTATTTGCATTTACTATAGATTTTTGGCAACATATGTGTGGGTAGGGGGCTGTCATGGATGTATATGTAGTTGGCTAATTGCTGTAGAGGTGTGTGATTTAGGTGAGTATCCCAGTACATGGATTCAAGGGGTATCTGGATATCAGATGAATCAAGGGAGGAAATAAGTATGTTCATGTAGATCTGCAGACAGTGTAATGTTGTTATATTGGAAAATGGTACAGCCAGAGTGTTAGTCATAATGTTTGTATGTTAATCTACATGAGTTTATAATCTATTGACCTATGTTAATGTGACAGTTGTGCAGTCTTACCTTACCTTACAATTAGATATTTATGAAATGGAATGTTTTGAGTGGGAGAGGGTGAATTATTGCGGACAGTATCTTGTTAATTCTACTAACATGATACAATAGCTTACATTGTATTACTTTCCACTTCCCCTTTTATCATTTTTCTAGTTGGTGCTTTAGATGAAGGTCCCAATTTCTTATTGGTAAATGTTGGTATGTCACTTTCTGTACTCGGGAGGGACTTGTTGGCATGTCAAGATGGGGGACCGGGGATATCAAAGCACATTGTCCCATACTTGTGAACGAATATTATATTGGCCTTTTGTTATGTTTCTAGACTTTGGGGGAATGAGGATTTCTATTCATTTCTGTTCTGGATTGGAGGGTGGTTTATTCATTGACAATGTTTTGCATAACCTCCAAACTAACTTTGTATTCTTTTCTCTGTATATTACTTTGGAGTATGATTCCTTTATAGTATAAGTGAGTCTAATAATCATCATTTTCATCTCA
>JAZGVQ010000049.1:0-18029 GCA_037356215.1 Thalassiosira gravida | reverse complement strand
ACATCAATTGCACACGACCTTGCAGATATTTGCAGGGTTTTTGATGGCGATGATGTTGTTCCCATTCTAGACGTCGCATTGAGAAAGCTTCAAGTGATGTATGAACGCAATAGCTTGACTAGACAGATGTGGATAGAAAAACGTGGCAGCGCGAGAGAGTTGTCTATGCTGAATCTCATTAGGAGACTGGCAGTGAAAAACGGGAACGATAATTCCAAGAGAGAGATTACCCGCTCAGTAATCAAACGGGCAAGCTTTGAGTCTATTGGGTCTTTTCAGGAACTCGACATCCTCTATTCTTCACTCGAGGTCGATCACAGAAACTATAACATGATTACCTGGCTCATACAAGACTCCATATTTGAATCATTGGGAAATAGATGGAAATTGCCATCTCTACGTGATGTATCGAGTCTTCTCAGTGCTGAATTAGGTTTGCTCCTTGCAAATAGGACAGGCTGGAACAAACTGCTGAGTTTCGCGAAAAAAAATCCTAACAAGGATGGTTTTGAATTATTCAGTCATATCTATGACCTCATGATTCGTCAGCACGAATGGACAGAGGACCGCAAAATCATTGATGATTTGATTGGTGCCATTTCTCATTGCATTTCCTCGTCGAACAGACTCCATAGTTTTGCGGTGACGGCTTTTCAGGTTGCTAGCAGCGGGCACGGCATTTTCACATGCCCCGGGGAAGAATCAAAATCAATATGCCCTCGCCTCGGCGAACTCATTGTTTCAAAAACTGGACTAGCTTCATCAATCCGTTGCGACCCTTCCTTGCTCTATGATGTCCCATCCTTTGAACTTGATTCAAGTGTTGGTATATCACTAATTAACTGCTTAGTTCGAGAGCTAATCCTGCAACTTAAGATGCAATGCTCCAAGATCGAGGACGCAGTTTCATTCTACATGAATGCCAAACCTTTCCTCGCTCCAATGGCAGTCCTTAAAAACGTTGCGTCCGATATTATCTTGAACAGCTTTTCCAATTGGAGTCCATCAAGCCTGGATGCGCTGCTTCAAGTGAACGAATCCACTCTTGTACATGTACACAACATTCTGAACGGTCTTCCAGAAGGAGACAATGTCAAGGGAAAGAAGTGTGCTCTTGTGATTAAGTCTATTATATTGAGTTGGTTGTCAACCTACGACACCAAGAATTTTGATGCACGCCATCTAGGTGAAGTATCTAGTGTCTTGACTGAAGAAAAGAGGAACGCATTGATAAAAATTTCAGGCCGAGTGTTTCCAACCAAGAATGAATTGTATGGGGCAATATCACTCATCAAAACTATGAATGAAGCTATCCATTCGATGTTGACTATTCAATCTAGTACGGATGAAACTTCGTCGTACACCCACTCGATTCTTGAGTTGGTAATGGCTTTTCGTGTCTGCCCCGACTCGATCCCAAAGTACTTGTGTGGTAACAATTCTCCCATGTCCCTTGCTGATCTTCGCAGAGATAGAGACGCAACGGATTCGTTTCTTCATAAGCATGGATGTAGCTTGCACGCTGCAGCCTACTTTCTCGAAAATAAGTCTGTGCTGTTTCAACATGGAGTTGGTACATGGCTCAATATTCGCATCGAAGAATTCCTGGCCAAGATCGCTTCGACTCTCGAGCACTTAAAGACTCTCTTTTCACCGAATACAACCTATTCTGTCATCTCAAAGGCCGCGAAAGTAGTCGAAGAAGAAAGTGTGTGTGTTGAAAATGAATTAAGATCGATCAGCTCCTTTCCACGGCTTGCTATTGATAAAAATACGTCATTAGCGTGCATCGTGACCTTGGTGACGATGTCCGAGTTGCTTCAGAAGTTTGTTGACTGTTGCGAAACTCACAAGTTCATGTTTGTTACAAGCGACAATAATTTCTCTACACTGGCTTGTTTAAGTGAAACACTTCTGAGGGAAGATGGGCTCGATTTGTGTGTCGACGAATGTCATAAGATGGGCTTCAGAATTGCAGAAATATTATCACCCAATTCAGCTTCCTTAGATCTAGGCCAACAACTGAAAATGTGTCTCCCAGTCCTCCAATTCTTTGATACATTACGTTACTGCAATTCTGTATTTTCACTGGCAAAAAAGAGGATGTGGCTTGGAGAGGAGGGGCTACAAACATTCTACAAAGAGTGGACTAATATTAGCAACATTTTTCAGAGCAATAAATCATTTGAAAATGAGGTATTGGATAGGCTTGAACCCTCGGTGCAGGCTCTTTCGGTTGTAGGAGGGGCACTCGGTTGCTGCAGCGTTGCAAATTTATTGGATATGCTTCAAGACAATGCTGATATCCTCAAATTTGATGAGATGCGTCTAGTGCAGGATAATATCCTGAAGGTTCAAGATTGGTTCTCCGAAGGTATGGATGATATGGCCACAATTCTCAGCAAGTTTGCACTGATCCAATTGTCGGGCAGCTTCGTGATACACTCAACAACTTTGATAGGGTCTCCAGTGCCCAAAAGGTCCATTGTCCTGCATTATTCGAGGTCCCAGACTACTGACGATGAGTTTGTAACTATGGTAGACGACGACATAAAGGAATTTGTTCAATTCCTTGGTTTTGTGAACCACGACAGTGACGCCACTACGAAATCTGCAGCCATATTTATTGACACTTATAGCCAGCTATGTCAAATAATGGAGAATCAGTAAGCAATGATAGATGTTGGTTTCAATGACACGTTCAGTGCTTCAACCATGGAGTACGCCCTTCACACCTCGAAGTCTCAATTTGCAGTTGCGGAGTGGCTTGACGAAGCAAGAGATAAGTTGACGCAATGCAATACGTGGATCAAAGGAGTGCGCTCCTACTTCAGATACTCTCTACTCTTCTGGGTGGATGAGTTGCAACAAATTTTCCAATGGATGTCTGAGACACAAACTATGTATGTTGGCTGCGATGCGATTATCGCTACGGAAGAGCTGGAGCCCGTTAGGAAGATTTTGGACGCCATGTCCAGATTGAGCCCTGATATTTTGTATTATTCAGAATGTCTGAATATAATACTTGAGCATATCAATGAGTCGCAATCTGCAGATACCAGCTGGCTTGAAGATGTGTCAAATTTAGTCAACAAATGCGGAGAATTTTCTGAGAGGCTCAACCTCTCATGCTTCCAAGCAGTTGAGCCAAAATGTCACAAGCAAATTGTTATCCACAAGCCAAATTGTGTTGAAGATATGGTGTTTGCGGCTCCGCTTCACCTGTTGAGGCATATTTACAAGGTGATTCGAGGATGCCCATAATATATGGAGCTGTTGCAAAAGTTGATTCAATCTCACATCTATCTTTTTCGTACCATTCGTTTAATATTCCCAACAAAGAGCCGCCACCCAGCATCCTTTGAAGTGCTTGACGGGGCGTGCATCTAGTCACCAGATGAAATACAATTATTTTTGGATCGGGTTCTGGCATTTCCTGACCAAACTTTTACTGTCGTTAGCGTTGACGAGCTTCCTGCAAACGAACAGGAGATCATTTCCAACTTTCTTGCAAAGCACTCAAGGTCTGCAGATAAAATGCATTTACATTGCATCCAATTGAGAGATACCATCCTTCATACTCATCCTGGCATTGAAATTCGCCTATGGGACGATTCGTCATTTGATGATGATCAGCACATCGCATGGCTGAAAAATCATGTCGTCAGCGAGAGGCATTTTAATAGCATCACAATTGTCTGTGGATCATCTGGCTCGGGCAAGACACGCCACATTCGAGAGGAGATGAAAAATTTAGCAACCAGCAAGCGCGCCAAGGTTGCTTCCATGTACATCCATGAAGACTTTACTCTGTCCAAAGCTATCGCATCATTGAGGACTAAATTCAAGTGCGGGCCATCTCAGAATCGAGCAATTCACTTTGGATTTTCGTTGGGTTCAACCAAGAATCCGCCAAAAGATCTAATGCTCTCCATCAACAACTTCTTCAACTCTTTTCTAGTTCTTCAGACTATCTACGACCTATCCCCTGGTTCTGGAAATTGCTTCCACAGCGGCATGCACTCATATATGATATTTATTGAATGCCCTGGAAATGAAAGCATTTGTCGTACTTGGTTGAGGCGCTATGTCCCTATTTTGACTTGCTGCAATGGTATAATTCAACCGCCTCCAAATTACATTGTTGACCATCAAACTCGCCGCGTATGCACATATCTAAGGGCCTACGACGAGTGCTATGATGATGGTACAAAACAATCGATCGGAAATTTAACCCTACACCATGCAATAAGCGCATCATGTTTGTCTTGGACAAATCTGAGAGTATGGAAGTTGATCTCGGAGGAAGAACATCGCTGGAAGTGGCAACTGATTGTATGTTAACAATATTTGACAGCCACTTGCAGCTCATGGATGTGAGTGTGCATGCCATATTATGTACTGGTCACTCTCGTTAGACCTTTTTTGCTTACTTTGTTTTATCACAGCATATTGGATTGATTCGGTTCAACCATGAGTTTGAAGAATTGATTCCTTTGCAGCGGGTTGATAACGACCTCCAACGAGGTCATCTCCGAGGCATTATGAATGTTGCAAGACATAATCCACGTGGTAGTACAAGTATGTTCACGGCACTAAGCCAGGCTGTTGATTTGCTTGGAAGTAACAGCGATGCCAATGGCGACGCATGGATCATCTGCCTCACAGATGGCCAATCGTGGGACTCTAATGAACATCTCCGGCAGCAGCTACAGAACTCATCGAATAACCTGCACCTTGTTGTGATCGGAGTTAATTTGGACAAAAATATCAATGAAGCTATGGAACAGTTATGTGACAAGTATCATTCAGGTTGAAATCTCCGTAATAAAGGTTTTTTCCTACCAACCTCTGCTAATATGATCACAATTGAGAAGGCGTTTGACCAAGTTGCATCACGAATCCCTGTGTCCCAAACGTTTGAACTTGATGGAATTATGTCTGAAGTGGAGTGCCGCGCAAAGCTTGAGGAGCACAGACCCGATTTTATCGATCCTAAAAACAAACTGCTTTTTCGTTTCTGGGTCAACTTTCTCGTCTGTCGAGTATCTGTGTTTGATCAGAACGAAGACTTCAACTACAACGAAGAACAAGGTGAGGATAGGTTCTGCCCAAAACTGGCGCCTGTGGACTCGATGTTTTGTACGTTCCCAACCACCTTCTGCCCTCATTGTGCAACTAATAATCTCTCTTGCTTTTTTTTGTTTTTGTGTTGCGCACAATAAAATATTGATGCATCTAGATTCTTTGGGAAGCAGTTTAATGGAGGTCATGCTTTCCGAGTCAAGGCAGATGCTTTGTAGGGAACAAAATTGTAGTTGGAATTCATCGAATCACACCCAGCTGATTTACGATTTTTCTCAGCAAGACAGCCCTCAATTCCGATTAATTTGCACATCCCCAGATAATCTTGACGGACAACAGCGGAAAAATCTTCAACAGCTAAAACTCCCAGGCTTTACTATTCCGACTACCACAGAACTGCGCAAGCGCCATACACTGGACCGGTACCTATCGCAAGCACTTTGTATTCTGCTAAATGAAGGTCAAGATGGAAGGGAAAGCTTGCAATGCATTGATGACAATAAGTTTGTCCTCACTCTTGATTTCACTCTGAAACTGTTGAATATTCATGAGCGTGTTTCTTGTGGTGCGCCGTGCTTGATGGAAGGAGAAACTGGAGTATCCAAGACCGCACTAACGAAAATGTACAGCATTCTTGTGAATTCGCAACAAAATAGCGTAGCTTCTGCATCAACTATGGCCACTTTGAAGTCAATCGTTCATGAGCTAACTGAGAGATTCTCCGCAGTAGTTTTGGATGAGGATAGCATTTGTGGAACAACTGGTCAAATTCGCAAATTTCTCGAGTCATCCCAAGCACACAGTGTCGAAGAAGCAAGCCAGGTGATCCGTGGCTTAATCAATGAAGCTTGTTCAAATAGAAATGCCATGTTTGCATCTATGCCGCCCAGTTTAATCGACAATGTAGACAAGGACAGCGTGTCAGAACTTCTAGATTGGTTTTCATCATCACATCTAGAGCAAATATTCTTCGATATCAATATTGACCCGGCTCTTTCTGCTGACGACATTAAATGCAGGCTTGACGAAGCCAGGCGTATTGCACGGAAGATCTCCTCTATGGATATAAAAGTTGTAGTGTTTTTGGACGAAATCAACACTTCATCAGTGCTGGGCCTTCTGAAGGAGGTTATTGTGGATCGGAGTTTTAATGGTGACTTGTTGGAAGAGAATATTGTTGTTATTGCCGCGTGCAATCCTGTTTGCGAAAGTACAGTGACACAGGCAAAGTCATCGCGGGAGATTGACCTTGGTAGAGAATGGGTTTTGGGACACTACCAAGTAAAAAAACTACTGACCTCTTTGGGGTTTATTTCATGGGACTTTGGATCTCTCAACAGTGAACAAGAGAAGGAGTTTATCCATCAGAGAATAACCATGATGGGAGAGAAAATCCCAAGCGTCATGGCGCGTGCTATGACTGAGGTGATATCTTCCTCGCATGAATTGATCCGGACTCTTGCAGAGAAGCACATTGCCCAAAAAATTGCACGCGGCTCAGAGGGCGAAGCCAAGCTACGGGCACGTTCAGTTGTTTCGCTGCGCGATATCCAGCGAGTATTTCACTTGCTTGGTTTTTTCTTGCATGATTTCTCTTTTGGGTTGCAGCTAAGTTGCGAATTGCCCCAAAAGTTTTGCCGAGCGATGCTGCTGTCAGTGGGCATTGTATACTATCTATGTCTTGATACCTTAGCCCGAAGCAAGTTTTTGCAGAAGCTGAAGTCGCTGCCAAGTGAGCAATATCAAGAATTCCACTTGAAAGAGGTGTTGGACTCAGCAATCGATAAACTCATGGAACACCAAAATACCAGTAGGTATTGCTCTCACATCAGGTAAGCTACACGACGCTACCAAAAAAACGACCAGAAGAAAATAGCAAAAATGAGCGACTCCTGAAATACATGCATTATTTTAATGACATAACAACTTGTAGGAATGTTTGATTAGAACTCTCTGGTTAACAATTTGCCTCCTCTCCATCTCATTACCCAAGGATTGAAAGAAAATACATTTATGACATTGGTGTGTACTCTCTCTCGGACTCCGCTCATGATTGTTGGGCCGCCTGGGTGTTCCAAGACATTGGCTGTTAGCATTGTTACAGATAATGCCAACGGAGAAGAAAGTCCTGCGCTCTTTTACCAAAAATTTGCGAGAGTACAACCATTCCACTACCAGTGCAGTAAATCATCAACTAGCAACAAAGTGGCGTCGGTATTTGACCGTGCAATACAGAGGCAGTCAAAAGTGACGAATTCAGCACCGATGCAATGTCTAGTGTTCATGGATGAGGCGGGCCTCCCCGAAGAGGAAAAGGAGAGCCTAAAGGTGCTGCACTATTTATTAGAAGGCCACATGTCAGCGAGCCCTGAAGTTGGCTTTGTGTGCATCACCAACCACATCCTAGATGCTGCAAAGAGCAATCACTGTGTCTGTTTGATGCGCCCCGAACCTGACAAGGAGGAACTGATGTGTATTGCAATGGGAGTACTTTGTCAAAAGCACCAGTTGGACGAATCAAATGTGCAATTCATTTGTTTTGAGATGCGGATGATGACGGCAGAGGAATTCTCCAGTATCATGTGCAACTGCTACCTAAATCTGATCCAAAACAAAGTACAATTCCGTTGGTTTGTTCAATTTTTTGGACTTCGGGACTTTCTTCATGCACTTCGATTCATTTGACAGAATGCATTGCTCAGAGAGTCCGTACTCAATATCTCGGTAGAAATTTTGTTGAATGCCCTTGAGTGGAATTTCAATGGGGTAAATAATGAGAATTTCTCAAACATGTGCGCTTCCTTCTTGGCCAACTTCATGACAGATAAACGCCGCATTGAGGAAAATTTGAATAAATTCCTCCGCCATCCCATGACCATCCTACGCAACTCGCTCTCTGAAATTCATCCCAATAATGCTTCCCGGTACAATCTTCCAAGGTACAAAATGATTATTGACAACACCAATGATAACTCAGTCATGCGATTACTCCGGATGTCTGGAATTCTCGACTCGTCTCACTCATTTTATATGCTATCGGGAATGAAAGATGGATCCGAAATGGAGCAATTAAATCTCATTTCTTGGGTAAAATATTCAGCTCAGCAAGGTACTTCTGTTGTCATGAGTCAAGTAGAAGAGATTAGTGAGTGCTTTTACGATTTGTTCAACCAGCACTTCTCTGAGTTTTCCAAGGACGGGCAAGTGTCGTACTTCGCCAACATCGCTATTGGAGGGATATCAAGGCCTTGCATAATTCATCCATCCTTTCAGTGCATTGTCCATGTGGAATCAAATCAGCTCGATAACATACCAGCCCCATTTTTGAACAGGTTTGAAAAATTTCAACTGAACGTTGATGATATTCTTTCTTGGCAATTGTCACGGCTGCCACCAGGTATCAATGGAATATTGAGCGATGTTCTGCTCAAGTGCGAGGAGCTCCTCTCCCATATGGGGAATGGAAGTATATGGAGTACATCGCCCAATCAGACACTGAAGAGTCTTTTTATTAGCATGATCCCTCCCGATATTGACGGATCTCATGTCAGCCAATGTATTGGACACGGTTATGCAAATCAGCCTATCCGCTCCAGCGTGCTGGCATTTCTTAAACGCTGGTTGATTGTAGATATCTCGATTGAGGACATTGATCAATCCATTGCCACAGCCTCAATCGAGCTTTGAGGGCTTGATAGTGTTTGGCTAAGGAAGGTAGAAGACGTAGAAGGACGCCTGGACCAAATCCAATTGGAAAAATCATTTCGTGACTTGGCAATTGGTGAACAACTCGACTCTCCAATATCATGCAGCTTGAAAAAGATTGTACACTATGTGCGCTTGAGACATGTTATTTTTTGGTTGTTACTTGTGGCAATGCCGGAAGCTGTATTCTTGCAGCGGTGAGTGCGGCTTGAGAAGACTTCGTTGCTTTTAGATGGTAGCAACAACCAACCTCATCTCTACTTTCTATTTCTATGAATTTAACAGTGAGAATCTTCCATGAGAGGCCCTTTGTGCATACTTTGGAGGCAGCCAGGAGCATTTTAATCTCAAGTCCTTGATCTCAAAAATATCTCAAGGCAACTCTCAGCTTTACATGTTGCACGTTCGTAGCGATTCATGCGCTCATAGCCTGCCAACGTGGTGTGGGGAAGACGAACGCCCTATGAAAAGCCCCGAGGAAGCTATTTTCAAGCAAATTGTTCAGAGCATTATTCATGAAAATCCATCTCGTGTCGAGATTTGCCACCTTGATCTTCTCAAGAGTAAGTCGTCACTACGCAACACTATCAAGTCATGGGCATTGAAACAGAAAGTGGACAGTTTAATTTTGGTAGTTAACATGCAACTACATTGTTCCTCAAACTTGGTCAACTATATCCGCACACATGTTGAGCAAATGGACCTTCAGCCAACCAAAAAAATCTTGCTGTTGCTACATTATCCATTATCATGCAAACCAAGCTACCCAGCCCTCTTTCTCGGAAACTGGCAGTGTGCGTATCTTGATGGGATCGGATATTGGAGCGCTTCTTCATCTCATTTATCAACCAACAACATCTTTGAAGCTGCGTGCTTTGATTGTGATTTGAATGCTGACTCTCTGCTTGATGCATTGTTGCCAAAAGCTATCCAGTACATTGCGAGTCAAGTCTCTTTTTATTCGTGTTTGTCGCATCCTCAATCTATGAACCAACATCTGCAATTCACGGAGAGGCTTGCCAAGATTGAAGCTGTTCTAATGCGCCAGATAAAAGGGAAATCTTTGGGGAAGCATTTAATGGAGAAATACCTGGCAAATTGGACAAAAGAAGCTATTAATGAAATGCTACACCATTCAGCTATTGGATTAAAATCGGGGACAACCCACTTGTCCCTCAGCACTGCAGTGAGAAGCACATTTCAGCATACGTTCAACAAATTCCTGGCAATTTCCATTCTTGATATGAACACATGGTCTAACCTGGATATATTACTGACCGAGTCCTGCTCCGACTCGGATACTGATGAAATATTTTCATTTGTCATGAGTGCACTACCTGGAACACCATGGAAAGAGCTTCTGTTGCACAGAGATGTTTACTGCCATCTTAATCCACTTCCGTTGGAAATGGCCCATTCCAAGGCACTGGTATTATTTCCTTTTTATTACCAGGTATCGTCATTTATTGATATGGCCCTGGACAAGGCCTATGGTGGCTCGATTGAGAACGATTCACGTACTGATCTAAATGCAGACTTCTTCAACATGATGGAAAAAGCTGACGAGATCTTTAGCATATTGCTTGAAAACTCAAGCACGGCATCCCAACCGATCGATGAATCAATGATCACGATGGTACAAGGCGTCATCAAAGCCGTTGAAGCTTCTGCTGGTCTCTATGAGAAGTATTTAACGCACATGCTTCTGTGGAAATTTGGGATTAGGAATGTGGCACAGGTCACCTGGGTTTTAAACAAAATCAATATAGTGTCCTCGTCAAAGCTTTGTAATCGAAACATTGTTGTCCTTCACGTTGTCTGCAGAATGAATGTGATTGACATCATCCGCATGGTATCATGGGATGCAATAGCGGCCTCAGCTGGGCACCAGAAAGGTGATTTCTCCACAGAAGAAGCTAAATTCGAAGGCCCTCTATTTGTTGGTATGATGCTTTGCTATTTCAAGTCTTCGTTCGCTGATTCTGTTGATGTGGTAGAATGGAGCCACTCATTTTCAGTCTTCATGCGGTCAATTCCTACAATTATTGGTGGCTTGTAGTGCACCCAAATGAGCAAGACACGAAGCAGACTGGATGGCTATCCCAAAAGGAATTCAAGAAGCTCCTTGATCCGCACAAAAATGGTCTTGCAGTAAAGGAAAACGCCACTTTTACTTTGATTTCTTGTGGGAGCACAACTAATATTGTCAGGCAATTTGAAGCAATCAAATGCCTGCCCTACCTAAAGCCCCATCTACAAAAGGCTCTGTTCACATCTTACACCACCGATTCTTCCAAACCGGCATCGACTTCGGCCAAACCACGCTCCTTGCCAAGTGAGTTTGTCCTGTTCTAAGCATCAATTACCGTTTTTCTCGATGGCTTTAAAATGGTCTCAAATACACTTTGTTGCTCCAACTTTTCAGTCGACATATGGAAGGCTCTTACTACAAGGCACAATTCTCATCAATTGTCGTCGATTTCACAAGTATTAACTGGCTCGTGCAGAGACAACGTCTGCTTGTTGCACGGGCCGCCCGGAACAGGAAAATCTAGTACCATTGTTGGACTTGTGAGTGCGCTCTTGTCAGGAAAAGCTCCTCTACCAAATCAACGCCAATCTGGGTGCTTGATACATCCCGGGAAAACGATGGGTGCAACCTATGCAGAACCCCAGGCAAGAAATCGAATCTTGGTGTGTGCGGCCACCAACCAAGCTGTTGACAGCTTAGCGTGGAAGATTAAACAAGGATCAAGTACGTGATACATGTTTCGTTACAGTTACTTTTTGTGTGCACACAATACAAAATAAGGTGCTTCGTTCTAACACATCATACGACTTTCTCTCTCTCTTGTGTGTACCGAAAAAGTTGGACCTTCTGGAAAAGTTGGAGATTTCGTTATCTCTTGGTTCGGCAGCCTGCCTTGGGATCTCTCTCGAGATTCGACAGATCAAAAACCCAAAACGCTATCAGAGATTGAGGACTTTTTGTACGAGATTAATGTCGATCGTAGAGCGAGTGATGAAATGCAGGATTTTGAATACGATCATGATCCACAAGAAGAGGATATGTGCTGGTCGACAGCAAAGAGAAAACCCAAACGTAGAAAGAGGAGGAAGATTGTGGGTCAATCAAAACTCAGATCTCAAATTCTCGGTGGCAGCAGCGTTGTCGTTGCAACGCTTTCTGGTTCAGGCAGCAAGGCCTTCATCGATGCTGTTTGTCGAGACCCCACTAGGAATGATTTGGAATTCGATGCTGTCATCATCAACAAGGCCTGTCAAGCTTTGGAACCAGAGTCTCTCATCCCATTCAAATTCAACCCAACAACCATTACACTGGTTGGTGATCCGAAGCAACTTCCCGTACTGACACTCTCTGGCACCTCTCCAAACAGCAAACTGTTCGAACGTTCCTTATTCGAGAGGCTACAATCACTGAATTTCCCAACGATTCTCCTTCGCAGGCAGTATCGTATGCATGAAAACATCGCTTCCTTTCCATCGGAACAGTTTTATCAAGGGAAACTTATCACACCTGCTAGCGTCAAAGATCGTTTGAAGCCATCATGGTATTGCCCATGCTTTCCCCCACTCTTTTTCTGGGATATAAATGGAAGGAATATGACGGCCAATCCCATGGGCCACGGGTTCATGAACAAGGAAGAAGCGGACTTCATAACGCACGCACTTTTGTCGACACTGGCTCACACGTTCTTGAAGAAGTCGGATGTAGAAGTGACGGTCGGCATCATCTCCTTCTACAGGGATCAGGTAAGCCACCTCCGCCAGTTTCTATGCTTTATCTCTGTTCGTTTTATCCGCGACTCTTTTTGACACGAAATGATGACAATTGTCTTTTGTCCAATTGTAGGTAAAACTGCTGAGGGAACAGCTCGAACGAATTCCCGCGTTGAACAACTCAAGGCTCAAAGTCAAAGTAGCGACAGTGGATGGCTTCCAGGGTTCAGAATGCGACATCATCATACTGTCATGCGTTCGCTCACACTCACAGTCAACGAGAGGTGAGTTGCATACATTGCAATATTACTTTTTCGTGTCTTTACAACCACACATCTCAACACGCAGCTGATTTTTTTCACAACAGATGGTCAGAGGAGGGGGAAATCAATTGGCTTCCTCAATGACAACCGTCGGTTAAATGTGGCACTGACCCGTGCCAAATGCTCTCTTTGGATAGTTGGAAATGCCGAGGTATTGGAAGCGTCGGAACTCTGGAGGAAATTGATTCGGCACATGAGCAACGAACGAGTTCTGCGTCGTCGTGATGAATTTTGGGACATGTTCGCTCGATGGAAGGCATCCAAGGAATAAGTTGAAGCAAATTAATAATAAATGTTAACACATCTCTAAACGATATTTTTTTTGTACTGAATGCTGTCAATCTCCTTACGAAGTGAAGGCGCCAACCTACTTAGCAGTGTAAAAAGACAGTTTATTATTAGACCATGTCTTGATTGAATCTTTCTCATTTATTATTCCGACTTTCAGAAGCTTGCCTTCCAAGCTGATATTCCACATACAGCTGAAGAGCATGATCACAAACTTTCACGCTCCCCATCGGTAATTTTCCCAATATGAATACCTCGTACGCAGTCCAAGCATACTGGCCAACATTGTAAAGTCCCTTCACCTGCTTCTCCGTGAGTGCAAAGGGATCATTATACGCGCCTTTTTGTTCCTCTTCCTTAGTACCGATCAGCGCAATGTACTCCTCCGAAAATCGAACCAATCCCTTCGCCCTCTTGGTCCCGAGTCCGAGGGGTGAAATCAAATGTAATATTTCTTCCCAGTTCGCTCGAGATGTTGTTTCGGCATTTGGCCATCGTGCCAGAAAACGATGTAAGATTCTATCCACTTGAGCCCTCGTTGTTACATTCAAACAAATGGTCGAGACCAATAATTTCCAAGGATCATGAAGGAATAACTCTTCCAATAAACCGAATGGTGAATACAGTGGGTTGGTATTGGTTGTCGTGTCTATCAATGGGGTAGTAGTAGTAGATTCGGAACTACTATGTATGGATGATAGTATAGATGTTGATGCAGTTTTTGATTGGAGTTGCGAAGATGAAAATGATTTATTCATGTAGTTGACTGCTTTCGCTTTCGTGTTGAATTCGGTGCCATTGGGAGAAATGTATACCACTGGGGAAGGGTCGTTGTTGCTCTTTCTCTTATTCGTGTTGGATACTATCCCCCCATTGCTCGTCAACCCTAACATCGTATTGTTACTATTGTCTAACGTAGCTGTTGGAAGTATTTGACAAGTCCATCGAGACAGTAGATTTTCTTTGGTAAGATGACGACGACGACAACTGGGAGGAGTAGATTTTGCAGTAGCATCACAACTAACTTTCTCATCAGAGTCTTGTACTATCGTGATATCTCTCCATAAAAATGTGAATTCGCGAATCGGACAATAAGCTCGTCGATAACACTCATGGTCACATAAATGTCGTACCGAATGCTGAAGCGCTCGTTCTACAAGAGAGAACGTCCAGAGCTGCGATGAATCGTCCCTGATATTGTTCGACACGAATGAATCAAACTGCTGTTCGAATATAGGACATCCACCAAAGTGAATATGGATGGTGATGAGAGATTCTTCAATACCTTGTAAACTACAGGATGACTCTCCACCATCATGACCACCATAACTACTGCTGCTACTGCCATGCAGAGCATCCAGCAGCGAATTGAACTTGCACACAGCCGCATAAATCGAGGAGGACGACGTCATGAACATGGGACTTTTCGCAAAAGGTTTTCGCTTCACTATACGTATAATTTTACTCGGACGACCGGTAGATTTCTGTTTTCGTTTCTTTCCTTCCCGGCACTCATTCGCAATTGGTTCGGCGGTGCAACGATGATGGATGTTGGCAAAGTATTTGCTGCCGCCTCGTTTCTCCTTTTTCGGTGTTGGGCGCGAAGGGCGGTTCGTGATTCGGTCGGGACCGCCCGGGAAGTTGCCGTCGCTGCCGGAAGAAGAACTGGAATTGCCAGTTCCACCCTCGTCGCCAGCTGATTCCGGGGCATCGGCGGTCTCGTCCTTGGTTTCTTCCTCCTCGTTGGTAGCGCCGACCCCGGAAGGTCTGCCATCTTCGGATGCAGGAGAGTCCGACCGTTGGGTCGTGTGATTAAGCTGCGACGTTTCGTTGTTGCGTGACGGTTGAGAGTTTTCGCTAACCTTAAACACGTTTTCAACTGAAAATTTCACACTACAGTACACTTTTGACGCCAATGCTGTGTCAACAGTAACAACATCATTGGGGACATCCACAAAGAGCACCCCAAAATTCATAACACAATCTTCAGGCAGAATGAAATTCGCTGACCTCATCAACGAGAAGGAAATCTGCCACAGTACTAAGGGCTTGCATGATAATGACCTGGATGTGCTCACGGAAGTGCAAAAAAAAAGCAAAGTTCTCGAGTTACTTAATTTGTACGGGAACCGGATCACCCTCGCGGATGGGAAATTCGCTGATGCGCTTACAAACAATCCCACTCTTCGGATTATAAGTTTAAGCAGGAATAAGATAAGCACTGAAGGAGCCAAACGGCTAGCTGATGCTCTTAAAGTCAACCAAACCCTGCAGGAGATTTATTTGAGGAACAACCAAATTGGTGACAATGGGGCCAAACACTTGGCTGGTGCGTTGATGGACAATAAATCAATCCAGGTGATGGATTTGGAAGATAATAATATTGGAGATACTGGGGCACAAAGTTTGGCATCCTCTTTTGTAGTAAATCACAGCCTCAATACAATGTGTCTTCATGAAAACAAAATCGGCGACAAGGGAGCAAAAATAATTGCCAACACACTCATATGCAACCACACTATCAAATACCTTCACTTGGAGAGAAATCCCATCAGCGATCAATCACAGGCAAGTATCAAAGAAATTATCAATGATCCCAACAGGAAGATCCCAAATGATGAAAGGAGCCCATTGATGCAGCTTGTGACGTTCATTAAAAATAAGGATGAAGAGATTGCTACCAAAGACGAAGAAATCAAAACTAAAGATGAAGTGCTGTTGTCCAAAAACAAACAAATTACTACGATGGAAACAGCATTGGCATCCAAAGATGGGCGAATTAAAAGGATTCGAAGAATTGTCAATGAACCCAACAGGGCGAATCCAAATGATGAAATAAGCTTATTGGCGCAGCTGGAGGCATTTATCAAAAAGAAGGATGAACAGATCAAAACGTTGGAAACAGCGCTGGCATCCAAAGATGAATTGATTGCCTTTTTGAGGGCAGATCTCGCATCCCCCGCAAAGTTCATTGAGAAGGTTATGGCGGAAAAAGATTGCGAAATTGACTCGTTGAAATCTAGTCTCAAATATTCCAAGATAGTAGAGACAGTTGATTTGAACATCGAACCAGCTGAGCACTCAAATATGCGGCCCCATACAGATGATACAATATGAGCAACCTTGTATTATGGTTTAAATCAACAAGGAGGAGAATGGTACGGTGACAATTTTGAGTTTGATGGGTTGTATTCATATTCCCTCTAACGGCGTTGAGACATTGTTTATAGGAGAGGATAGAGTGGGTTTTACTGGTGATGTGATTTTGGCTATCATTTTGTATGCGATAAGATCATGTTACATGTATTGCTATTTTAAATTGGAAAAGAAGATTTTGTTATGTTATAGGAACAAACTATTTTCATTGACCTTATTGTAGATGTATTTGTTGATACAATCATGATAAGATCCGTTGTTTGTTCAAGTTTGAGAGTGGGTTGATCACCAGTTTCTCAAACAACATCATGACGTCAGCATAGAGTGTCGACTGTACTGTGGCATACACAACATACCCTTCGTTACTTATACCATGCGTGCTAGCAATACATGTTTGATCGGGTGCTTCACATTTGGTCGTACCTGTTTGGTTGAAATACATGCAAAAGCGCAACTTGCCGAAGTGGTAACTGATGTTGATATTGCTGCAATGAAGTGGCTGACCACAAAGGACGTCAATCATAGCGCTCGCCCCTTAAATGGAAACTTGACGCATTATTCAAGGACGCAGGAAATGGTTTGAACGGAGTTGTAACAAGCTATTAGAGACAAAGTCTGAACAATGAATCCAATGCCAGATGGACCAACAACCGCGAAGAAGCTATGGGATAGGTGTGTCTCCAACAATGAACCAGCTGCACCAAATACGTTGTTGTCTGATGACCATAGGTCTTGACTGAGATAAATACGCCACCGTGATGATCTGTATGGTATACACAAAGTATTCCTTGCATTATTCTACTGCCTCATCACTCATCAATATTGCTTTGTTGGTTTCTTCATTGTCATGCCGTCGTAAATATGGCCCGACTTCCACTTTTAGAAAGGACACCAACAATGTGCATCTGAGGAGCAAATTGGTTCCTACACGAAGATGTTGCTAGTTGAAGACGAATGGTGTGTGGGATGGCTTTGTGCGGTGATGAAACACCATTTCTATCCCTAGCCGTCAATATATGAGGGCTGAATGCTGCATCCCTTCTGATCCGCATGTACATCGAAATATGCTGTTTGGTTGTACTTCAGTTGAACGATGATAAACAGGAAAAGTCCTCGTCGCAGATAAGAGGCGCAGCATGTCACGCCACAGTAGCCTGTAGCATGACCAAGTTGTCAAAAAGGCAGCACTCATCTTGCAAGGGATGATGTATCTTTTCCCATCAGTGTCAAAGCACTAATTACCCAAGAAGTATTGTTTTACAACCGCTCCCAGCGAGTTCGTAGAAACATACATTGCTCATACTTGTCATTTATTTCGAATTCGTGGCGAGTCCCCTTCACTAATTCAATTTGCAGGGTGACTACGTAAAGATTTGCCCTGTGAAGATGCCTTAAATCAATTCCTGCTCTGTTGCAGAAAGATCGTGCATCAAATTACTTCCGTAGACAGGATTGCATCCTATTGGCGAACAAGGATTGTTTGCCAGTATTCTTTCCTACGAGTAAGCATCGAATGTCAATCGCTTCCGTTCCAAATAGCTGCATAAGATTTGTCAATATGCCCCCCCCGCTGGTGCAACTTGAATTCATTTACACTGTAAACTACCTTGATACATTGTTTCCGCCATCATGAAAAGGGCCAATTGATTGACTCGCGCTGGTATGCTGGTATGCACAGGTTCTACATCGTCCTTATTGTCCAAATAGTATGTTCAATACTTACTATCACCG